>CAKAKR010037332.1:0-11542 GCA_916700685.1 Adelosebastes latens
TCAAATTCAAGCTGTTTGTCTTGAGCCACCTTGTTTTGTTTTGCTCCCATGACTCTGGTTACGGGCTCTTTTAGTGCATGACAACAATGTATTTCATCCATCCATCCATCCAAGACGAAGACGGGGTACACCCTGGACAGGTCACCAGACCATCACAGGGCTGACACATAGAGACAGACAACAATGAATTTCACTTTATCTCTATAATCATTGCAAACTGATGGCTTTTAGAGTATGTGGAATATAATGAGCATGACTTACTTTGTGGGTCGAGTAGTGTAAAGCCAAAAGCAATTCAAGTTAAAACTATATTACAGTTAAATATCTTAATCAGCAGGGGAATGGTTATAGTGGAAGTTTAATTGAAGGTAAATGGTGAATTTTAAGTTTGATAAATTTGCTTTAGAGGCTGTTTTCGCACCCAGAGTGTGGTTTAAACTGATGTATGAATCAATGCACAATTACTAAGCTCTGATATCAGCTGTATGTTTATTAATTGAATTGAATTATCTTCAGAGTAACACGTATTTTCACTGGGATACTGATCCCCGAGGCTGGTTCAAAGTGAGCCATCTCACCATGCAATTTAAACGAGGTATTCTGCTTTATATTGCACTTCATTCAACAAGGTGAATCCATTGAAGATATTACTTAGTATTAATCAGTGAGTTTCTTACTACAGATAATCACAGCCATAAAAGGATAAAAAAAAAATAGCTGAAGTTACACTAAGTGGTCGGAGGCCCTTTGCTGAACAAAAACAGCAGAGACAAGATAGCTTCTCTTACATCCATATCTGGAATGATTTCAATTGGCTCAGTGTGAGGTTTTGCATGTGGAGAGGCCTCTTGACTGGAAACAGGTATCAGGTGAAAAATCTGAATGACCTATAAAAGCTCAGCCTCTGGAAAAAAAAACACATTTTTACAAAACTCTCGGCAAGGATACACAAGTGTATGACCGGGCCTTGACAAGAAAAGAAAGAAAAAAAAGATTGTTATAAAACAGCGAGGCTTTCAAGAGAAATCTCCAGCTGTCTTGTTTGTCCTCAAAAAGAGGAAATCATCTCTAATCCAACATGAAGTATCTCATCCTGGGACTGTTTTCACTGGCTCTGCTGGGATTCGTCTGTGCGCAGGTAAAAAATCCTCTTCACTGGCTGTAAAGTAAATAGAAGGGACTAAGCGTAAGGGGGGAAAAAAATAAATCTAATAGAAAAAACTGATTTTATTTATTCTTTTTTGTTAAAAAGGACCCAATTTCTACCAGAAAAAATTAATAAATGAATAATTTCACTCCAATTAGCCATAAGACTTATTTGTCACTGTGAAATGTCATACTTTTTTTATATCTTCCCCTTGTATTTTTCATAATTAATACATTTTTGACATTTAAATCAATTCCAAAACTTGAGCATGCATTCATAGAGTATTTTTCACAATATAATAGACATTACATGGGCGGCTGCAGCTCAGTGGGTAGAGTGGTCGTTGTTTAAGAAAATGGAAGAAATTTTATTTGGTTCACCATCTGACCCTCATAAAGTTCCTATTGTTATTCATAACGAAAAAATCCAGCAGGTATTTTCAAATAAATATTTGGGCGTAATGATTGATCATCTGTTATCTTGGAAAGACCACATTGAATTTGTCTGTAAAAAGACAAAACAAAGAACTTACTTTCTCCGTCGCCTCAGGTCTTTTGGGGCGAGTAAACAAATTCTTCTTTTGTTTTTTACTTCTGTTATTATGAGTGTTCTACAGTATTGTTATACGACATGGTACAAGAGTTTGTCCACTACGTTAAAGTCAAAACTGCTCCACCAAATGAAAATCTGCTCAAAGATTGTAGGTCAACCCCTTGAGAAATTCTATGAATCAGCCTATCATAATAATATATTAAGGCTGGCTAACACCATCGTCTCTGACCCCAACTGTGTTTTGAACAGTGAATATGAATTGTTACCATCAAATCGGAGATACAGGGTTCCACGATTTAATAAAGTTAGACTGAAGCACTCTTTTGTACACCAATCAATGCTAAAACTAAATATGGAGCCTAATCCCAGATCAAATGTACGTTGAAGGGCCCTGAATATCGTCTTCTGTGATTGTAATGTTTAAATATACGTGTCCTTGTTTCTTGTCTTTGTCCTTTTTGTGATGTTGCAAATGGAGCTGTCTGACAATAAAGTATTATCGTATTATCGTATTAACCGCAAGGTTGGCAGTTCGATCCCTGGCTCTTACTGTCTGCATGTCGAATTGTCCTTGAGCGAGACGCTAAATTTCAAGTTGCTCCCCGGGCGCTTTACAGCAGCTCACTGCTCCTAAATGCTTAGGATGGGTTAAATGCAGAGGTCAAATTTCGTGCATGTACCTGTATGTATATGAAAAATTTAATAAAGTTTTTTTAATATGCTCCATAGCATCCAATACAATGTCATATTATGTGATAAATCTTTGTTTGTCTCATCCTTTACATGTCACACAGAGTCCAACAAAGCCTACCGCAGAAATGCCACACAGCTTCACCTCCAGTACAACCCGGCCATACAAAATCAGCACCACTAGCAACAACGGCAACAACAACAACAACAACGGCAACAACAACAACAACAACAACGACAACAGCATCACGGGGAACAATCCAGCCATCTCTGGCCCCACAATGATGCCGACCACGACCAGACCAACAGGTGGCAAACCTATAACGAATGGACAGAGCCACATCTCCACCTCTATCAGTCTTATGTTTGGATCATTTGTTCTTCAAGCACTTTGGCAATGAGCGCCCTCCGGAGACTCAGAGCTGGAGTGAATCTTACACTGTACACACACTGTAGAACACATGAGCTTTTTCTTAGAATATTTGCTAGCGAGGAAACACGTCATGCACCAGATTCAGCACTGATACCTGTGGAGGAAAAAGCAGATGCCGATGAATCATAATGAGTTTAAGCAATGTTTGTTAGTAATGTAAGAGATTAGTGCTGCATGGCCTGTATTTGAGGGTGGCATATCCTAAATCATACTGTAGGCCTGTTTGTTATCCTGCGTGAAAATATACATTTAATCAAATATATCATACATGTATAAATATGATATAAGTTCATGAATAGATACGTGTGTGTATATTATTATAATTATTTTTACATTAGTATAAGTATTTGCTTTTTTTTTGTGTGTCCAAAAAAAAACAATAAACATTGAATAAACAGAGTGAAAAATATTACAAATAAAAACATGCCTTTATTGCCATTAATTTCTTTAACGCATTAATGCAACTTAAGATTTCTAGGTTGTAAAACCTAGATACAGGTATCATATGAATCTAAAAAAACCTAAGGAGTCCATTACTACCAACCATGTCATACTAGCTTGTTGTGAAGGAGGTTAAATAACGCTCCAAACTTACACTAAATTTTGTTGAGTAAAAACCGGAATGGCCATTTTCAAAGGGTTCCCTTGACCTTTGACCTCAAATTATGTGAATGAAAATGGGTTCTATGGGTACCCACGAGTCTCCCCTTTACAGACATGCCCACTTTATGATAATCACATGCAGTTTGGGGCAAGTCATAGTCAAGTCAGCACACTGACACACTGACAGCTGTTGTTGCCTGTTGGGTTTGAGTTTGCATGTTATGATTTGAGCATTATTTTTTATGCTAAATGCAGTACCTGTGAGGGTTTCTGGATCAATATTTGTCATTGTTTTGTGTTGTTAATTGATTTCCAACAATAGATATATATATATATATACATTTGCATAAAGAAAGCAATTATGTGAAACCAAGGAGATTAAAAACAAATTTTACACATTATGACATGCTTGATCTGTGATATCTACTCAGGTTTCTGTCGCCATGACACACTACAAACAGTAATTGATTAAGCTATTGTGCCAAAATTATATGTTTGAGGAAACGGGGCAGAGAACTAAAGCTTATTCAAGAGGCTCTACTGTATACAAGCTCCTGTTGTGTGTTATGAGGACAATTTGATATCAATACTAAGCCAACACCCAGTTGGACTACAGCCCAATCCTTAACATCCTCTCATATTTGTCTTAAAACAGCATATTTATTTCTTATCTTTCAGGTAATAACAACTTAAATATTGTGGGACTAGGTCAAATTTCACCTTACATACAGTAGCAGATTTAGAAACCATTACTTACCACACATTTTATGGTAAGATCGCCTGTTAAGTCCATGACAGAAGAAAAGGATAAAAGAGTAAACAAGCATGAATGTGAGTCAGCAGGTGCAGCGACAAAGATGGTATCACAATATCACAAAAGTGTGATTCATGCGTTTGTTCAATAACTCTCAATGGAGGCACCAGCTGAAAAAATAAGTAAAATAAAAGAAATAAAATAATCAAAAAGCTATTAAATGCTGATTAAAGCCTCTCAGTAGCAGTGTTGGAGATCAGTCTCAAGTACTCATCTGGGAATAAAATCTTAACAATGACCTTTATCCTCAAACTTAAGCTCTCACACAAGGAAATAATATTGTAACCTAGCACTTTGTCAATTATCCTCCAGGAGGAGGAAGGAACGATTCATATTTTCCCTTCACAATCTGCTTCTGTTTATAGGTCATAACTGCACCAATCGATGTTTAAATAATAAAATGACATGACGCTATATCAGTACAGGGAAGCCTTTCTGACACATCCGTTTATAGTTAAAAATTAAACCAGATGTCAAGGACATGTCACACTGAGGAAGTGAGTATAATATTTCCTATGATTGTAAAAATGTTCCCCATAATATATATTTTTTGAATATATAATGTTTCCTAAAGTTGCCAGGCGCTCTAAAATGAAAAGCAAGTATGAATTTGAGTTTGGGGTCAAGGAAGATGAGCAGTCAATGAGAGGTTAGCCGGAGGAGATCGTTATTATATTAAAAGAATTCATACTTCCTCATAACTGACCAGTGTCATAAAAACTGTGGAGAAGCGTGTGTTTGTGTGTCAGTTCACACACATGTACATCTCACACCTCCCCATCCAACTTCCTGGAACCACGGCCAGGTTATACTGTACGTCATAAATTCACGCCTCTCCCCCACCCTGGAACGTGATATTTTTGAATAAAAGCAAGAACAAAAAGTTTCATCTCAGTTTCCCAGAATCAAGGAGGAGTAAAACAGGTTCCAGGTTACAGTCGGGTCGCGGTCACTGCACAACAAAACCTATTAGCCTGCCTTCTGTACGACAGGACCTTTTCAGTAGCATTTCTGGTGCATCTCTGCCTCCTCTCGATTCGCCACCATGAAGATATTGGCTCTGGGATTTTGCCTACTGGCTCTGCTGGCATTAGGAAAGGTAAACTTTTTAAATTACTTAACTATCTGTCGAGATTTTTTTCTGCACTTTGCACATAACAAGACACAGACAATAAGTGCCCTTTGGCAAAGTCAGTTGGGGGTCAGTCGACTTATCCCCAAGGTTAGATACGATTACCTTGTAATTTTATAGGTCTTGTAGCCTTAAAATGTTTATTATACTGCTGTAATAGTCAAAGAAAAATGCTTTATTGTAACTGTACCGCAAGTAGTTTGATCATTAAGGCTTTCTGAAACAAAACAGAGAATTTATGTTTTTAAAACTGTACTTATTTGTGGGACAAAAAAAACTTATTTGAGTGCTGATGAAATACAAGGCAGGATGTATCAAAATGGCAGAAATTAATCTCTAATCCATTGAAACATGACGACAATGTATGTATTATCATTTCAATGGAATTACAGAGCAACATTGTAATTGATAACAAGTAAAAAAAAAAAAACAAGTAGTCTCCAACACAATGGCTTGGGTAAATCATGTTCATAGATGGATTGTAACTATGGAAAGTATTGTTGGCGTACACTCTATATGTAGCTTTTGTTTCTAACAATGATTAAAATGATTTTTTCACTCTATTCCCAATCAGACTCAATCATCAACTACAGCCAACCCTACAAGCAACACTCCAACCGGGTCTACGACTACCACTACGTCTACTGCGACCACCACAGTAGCAACTGTCAACACATCCGCTGGCCCAACTACAACCGCCGTCACAACCGCCACTACAACCGCCGCCTCAACCACCACCCCAACTACAACTACAACCACCGCCCCAGCCTCCACTACAACCACCGCCCCAACCGCCACTACAACCACCGCCCCAGCCGCCACTTCAACCACCGCCCCAACCGCCACTACAACCACCGCACCAGCCGCCACTACAACCAGCGCCCCAACCGCCACTACAACCACCGCCCCAGCCGCCACTACAACCACCGCAACCGCCGCAACCGCCGCAACCGCCGCAACCGCCACTACAACCACCACCACAACCGCCACCACAACCACCACCCCAACCACCGCCACAACCGCCACCACAACCGCCACCCCAAACACAGCCACAACCGCCGCCCCAAACACAGCCACAACCGCCGCCCCAACCAACACTACAACCACCACAAACACAACTACAACCCCAAACATGACCAACCAAACTGCTACAACAACCACCCAAACCACCCAAACCACTACAATCAACGGAGGTTCGGAAGTCATTGCTTCTCGGCTGTTGTCCGTCGTGCCATTGTTGCTCTACGTGCTCTGGCCCTGAGCTGCAAAACTGGCCTAAAAGAACTACAAGATTTTTGTTCCTCAGAGTTTATAATTGAAGGTTGAGTTGGACTGAACGCAGATCCAAAGAAGGGACTGAAGGATCGAGTAAAATCTATGTACATTAGGCTAGATTATGTATGACATTTCCAGATTGTTCTTAAATTAATGTGTATATTAATGAACGTAAGGTATTTGTTAAATCACCAGGTTAACAGACACATATAGTAATGTAATGGATCTAAACTGTACAGTGTGTGACATCAGGAACAACTCGTTATTGAGAAAGTGATGATTGAGGCTACTAATATACTGTATAAATGTGACTGACTCAGAGCTATTTCAATGTGTAGTCTAAAGGCTGCGTGAGCTTTATGTTAGCCAGAGTTATTTAAGACCAAACTGTGATTGTTATACTGCGTGTATGCTCTCATTCATTCATATATTAACATTAACAAAAAGGACAAACAACATTATAAAATGGATGCCATTATTCTTTGTTTATTAGTTCCATTTGGTAAAAAGAAATACTGTATGTACATCATCAGGGTGAAGAGGAAGTACTGTGTCAGATATGTTAAGTAATAAAAACAAATTACCAAACTGCACTCATAAAATATCCAACACCTATTTTGTTACATTTAGTTGCATGTATTTGTATAAGTCGTTAAAACAGGCAGAGGCAAAGCATGTCATTAAGTGAGATTCCATAAAATATGAAAAATAGCAACACATCATAAAGTTTATGTTTGTATTACCATCGCTCCTCAATAGCTTTTATTTAATCTTCAGATCGACAGATGGCCAGCAGAGCCTGTAGATGATTTCCTTTGAACTGTTTCTGTTGGAAAGAATTGAAGTTCACATGTAAAAAAAAAATGACTATACTTTTCCCTTAAAAGACAAAAGCAAATTTGAAAAAAAAAAGTATTATGTGTGTGCCCCACCTGTAGAGCGGTGTAGAGAGAAGTGCCTGTTAATTTGCGGTAGGCAGCTCGGATACACAGCAGATCTTCCTCGGAGTGAGACACCATTATCCCCTGTATCACTGGTGTCTGAAAGAGCAAAATGTTTGCTGTGTTACATACCGGTTTGCCTTCAATGGGACTCCTGGTTTAACCACTCATCTTTGTATATCTGTACACTGTGTATATCTAAGTGTGTGACTTAAAGGTACAGACAGGAGCAGCCTGGCTGCACTGTCACACACCTACAGTATATGTTAAAGTGGCAGTAGGCAGTATATTTTTGGCATCATTGGGCAAAAATTCCATAATAACCTTTCAGCATATTGTAATTCAAGTGTTCTGAGAGAAAACTAGACTTCTGAACCTCCTCATGGCTCTGCTTTCAGGCTTTAGAAAATCTAGCCCGTGACGGGAGACTTTGACCAATCACAGGTCAGTTCATTGAGAGAGAGCGTTCCTATTGGCTGTGTTCCGGTCATGTGACCAGAACTTGGCGTTCCTTCACCAGATTTCACAATGGCGGCGGCGTCACAAACTTGTTTCAAACGCACAGTTTCTGAATATTATTTTTTATATAACACTTAAACCTGCTTTATAATATAAAAGACATGAAAATCTCACTTTTTGCGATATGGGACCTTTAAGTTTGTGGATGGGTTGAGGGTTTACCTTAAAGTAGCATGCACTTTTTACCTGTTAAGGGCATTTGCCATTAAGCTTGCATTGTACGAACTCATATAATTAAGAACATCATTATATTGGTACGTATGTTAATCACCTTATGCACTACTAATTGTATTAATCATATCTAGTCATGTGAAACTGTAGATTGTGTTGTTGTCATTTGTATAAATAGTAAATGTATTTTCTTGTATATTTCCTATAGTTTCACGGTGCTACGGTGTTGGAGGTGAGGAGAAAATAAACCGTTGAGCATCAGTTTGGACTCTGCGTCTTGCTTACCTAAGCTGAGGGCTGTTACAACAGGTAAGTGGTGTGTATATATTAGACATTAGAAAACTAATTAATGTTCTGCTCGACTTTCTGCTCGGTTTAGGTATGTTTTACTAAAAAAAAATCCACTAGATGTCGCTGTGTCTTTAAATAGCATGCCTTTTCAGTCCGCCTCCTTCCAAGAAGTTAGCAACAAAAATATACTCCAGATATGATAACTCTGTTTGGCCTAGTTTTCAAAGGTAGGCATATTTTTTTGACATATCATTGTCTCAGAGGTCCCTACTGAACAGAGTTATGCAACTTGATAAAAAAAAAGTTTAATAAGGGTCAAATAATGTTCTAAAGACATGCTGTACCAAATGGTTACATTTTCCATTGATGGTAAAGGAAGTAAAGCTAACAATGTAAATAAAATGTACTATTTGCTACTAAAAAAAATTCTGATCATTCATTGTTAATATGGTATATTTAATGTTGTTCCATTTTATATATATGCTGAAATAATTTCATACGTATGATTTTGTACTGTTTAAAAACTCAACCAAATGGTCGAATTGTCATTTAGTGGTAAAAGTAGTGATGAAAATAAATATACAATTTGTATTAAATAAAAAAACATATGAACATTCACTGTTAATATTATTTGTTAATATCATATATATAATGTTATTCCATTATATATTTGATGACAAAATTATATCAGTATGATTTTCCACCATTTCTGAGATGGTTTCAAAGTCGCGTATACTGTAAATATCCTCTAGAATAAATACATGGGAATAATACTAGTACTGGTAATACTACTTCCATTGACATATGTCGGTAAAAAAAAACATTGATTGTTATTATTATTATTGCCTCAAGGACATTAAAATGCAAAGAAAATTTGTTTTCCATTCCTTTTTTCTTAGTGAGGACATTAAACGGTTAAATTCATAGTCGTTATACTGATAAATGCAATGATAAATCATTTCATCCATCCATCAATCAGTCACAGTATGGTTTGATAATCTTATCCTCATTTCACATAAAATCATCAGAATAAAAGAGACGATTGATGACGACAGCGTCTTACCTTGGTGGAAGCTAGTCTTTTGGCGAGGAAGACGTCAGGGCTTTGAATGCTCTGTACTGTCATGACACATATCAAGAAATATAAGTGACTACTCAACATGGACATATAGTCCATTTATACGGATCACCCACACAGTATCGCAAACAATATTTACCTAAAGCTTTCAAACCAATCCGAAAGTCTCCTGAAAACCTTTTCTCCAGAACCTGATCCAACGTCTGTCCGCACTGCATCTCCAGACCCATGAGCACTGTTAACAAGGGGAATGAACATATTCAGAACTAAAAACAGGGAAGACTTTCTGACACACAGAAACAAGCATATGTAAGAAACATATATTACAGCCTCACCTTTGTCAAGATGGTCTGAGTGTCTGGAGGTCAGTATGTCAATCCACGGTCCTACATCAGCTTTTTTCCCATTCAGTGACGCAGAGAGAGACTGGATTAAAAAAAACAGTAACACACAATCAGAAAGGGGTGAAATCTCAGACTTGTCTGGCTTGATGTGATTGTATGTGATTCAACAAGCCATTCAGATTTGGCTCCCCTTCCTATGTCACATGCAGGCTCATTAGAATATATCACCCACGGCTTGAGAGCTATCCTTTATAAAGGTGCACCATATTTTTCTCTCAAGCCCATCAGAGCAGACTGAGCTTTTTCAGGAGGGGGTCTTAAAGAGACAGGTGCTAAAACGGAGCATTTCAGACAGAGGGTGAATTCAGGTATAGTCAGACAGACAATATAGGAAAAATAATGTGTTTTTTGAACATTAAAGCATGTAAACATGTTCTAGTAGAAACCCAAAATACAAGTGTGGACCTGAAAATGAACACGATAAGTCCCCTTTAAGTAATCCTGCTTCCTCCTCAACTCTCTGCATTTGAGTCCAATCCATCCCTGTTTGAGTATTCCCTGCTCCGTGACAGACAGCTGCCCATTATTCCCACCTGGACCACAAAGTTAGTGTGTAAAAGTATGATGGAAAATAATACCTCAATATCTCTTCGAACCCCACCGGCAACATCTTCTTTCTGTCGGGAGAGAGGAGTGAGAAAACTCTTTTAATAGCAATTTCAAGGTCATATCTAAATTGAATAATCCCACACAAAGCACGAAAAAATTATGTTTCAGAAGAACCTGTCACAGAAAATCCTTTTTACATTTCTGCTGTGACATTGCCTAACTGCTATTTCATATCCAAGATAAATTGTTTCAATAATATGAAAGCCTGATAAGCTGCCCAGGGACTACAGATAGCTAGCTAATTCTGGCACATTTACATTGAGGTAGTAGCTGAAATGTTGATTAATGTGCACTGTTCCTGGTAAATAAGTAATAATAATAATTTAAAGCTTTACTGACTGTCCTCAACACTTTTGAGGCCAATCGTTTTACTTGTGAGGTCAAAGGTGACGGTAAAGGAAACAAATATTCAAATTACGTTCAACAAAGCCAAAACAAGCTTAGCAAAGTCTCCAAAGTGCTTTACATAAAATCGATAAAAAACAAACAGCAAGAGCAGTGCATGGAGTCAACAAAATCATGATAAAAGTAATAAAACATTTTAGAACAGTAGAAATAGTAAAATATAAATAGTGCAGGATAAAATTCGTAGTGCAAGTTACAGAGAAAATGCTCTGGTAAAAAGATAGGTTTTAAGATGTCTTTTAAAAATGTCTAGCGTGCTTGCTTCCCTGATATTTATGGGTAGTGCGTTCCATAATTTTGGGGCGTAGTTGACAAAGGCCGCATCACCAATCTTCTTACGACTGCTTCTGGTGACCTCTAATAGGCCTGCATCTGATGATCGCAGTGTTCTAGCTGGTGTGTAGTTTGTAAGGGAGTTAGCAATGTAGCTAGGTCCTTGTCCATTTAGGGCTTTGTATGTGAGGAGGAGGACCTTGAA
>CAKAKR010037332.1:11562-95835 GCA_916700685.1 Adelosebastes latens
AGGATGTCAAACGAGCCAGTGTGGATGATAATCTTGGTATTGTTTGGTTTATTGTTGAGGATTGTTTTTATCTCTGACGACAGTTCCTCAACAGATGTGTTGCTAAGGCAGAGATTTTCTGTCTTTGGCAGTTTAACATGTTCTGTCATGGCATCTCCAATCAAGACAGTGGCCATCCGTGGGTTGTTTGGGTTAGCACTAATAGCACCCTGTGCTGGACCATGGCTAGTGCTAGCAGCGTTAGCTCCTCTTAGTGCTAGTGGGCTGTGACTAGCCTCTGCACTTATGCTAATAGGGTTAGCATACCTTAGTCTTGGACAGTCCTGTGGTGACGGTAAAGGAAACAAATATTCAAATTACGTTCAACAAAGCCAAAACAAGCTTAGCAAAGTCTCCAGAGGTTTCTCCTTTCAGATCCTTCTCCAGGTCCTTCTTATACACTGAAAACAAGAGTTTATAAGGATTAGGGGTAAATGTCAACCCAAAAGGAATTGTGTGGGAGGAAGGCTGGGAAAGTTCTGTGACTTACATTGTTTGTATGCAGCACTGATTTCTTGAAGCTGTTTTGCAGAGCGTGAACACAGGATCTCCATCAGTGTTTCCTCATCTGTGCCCAGACCCTACGCACACACAACACATACTGTATATATATCCTGGGATATGACAGACAAGCAAGGTAAAATCCCTACTTCAACGAAAAAACACCCACTCCAAAACCTCTAAAATTTGTTTACAAGCACACAAACACCCACTCACCACCATGGCCTGTTGCAGGCGATAAGCTTCATGCTGCTGAGGAGGCATCAGCAGCTCCAGCAGGAGAGTCTCCAGATCTCCAGCCACTGCTTTCTTCACACCAGTTGCCAGGTCCTGCCACAAAGTCAGAATAAACACTAATGTTTGGTCATGTCTTAGTGTGGTTTTCTCTGTTGACTCTCAACGTACCAGATCAGAAAAAAAAAAACGCTGGGTTACTGGAGGTCTTATTTCGCTAGATTGAAAGGAAAAGTAAAAGTCCTAAAATGTAGTATTAGTACCAAAATATACTTAAAGAACCAAAAGTTAAAGTACTCATCATGCTGATTTCAGAATAGAAGCCTATATATTATATAACTGTATTATAATTAGTGATGCATTAATTAACTAAACTATTAATGTAACTAAATCAGCGCTCAAAATATATAAACTGGCAGGTATCCATGGCAACATTACTATCTACACGCTGCTTACTAACAGTTTACAGTAGCTAACAGCTGACTCTCACCAAACACATTTTTTAAAACGTTTTGGCTCTCTTTTTGTCTGTGACAAGTGGTCGAAATATTATGTTCCTGCAATCGAGGAAGCTGCAGTTTCAGTACCGCAGTCCTAGGACAGCATTCCTAGGACAGCATTTCTAGGCCCCTAGTTTTTCGCCACAGCGCCACTTAGTGAAATAGATGACTGTAAAAGTGCAACCAAGGCAGTATTCCACCCATATACTACTGTCTGTCTAACAACTTATAATTTAAAGGGGAACACCACCTAAATTAAGAATTCCACTATGTTATTTCCAAGGCCTCAGAAAGTTCAATCAATATTTGTGAACATGAGCTACTCTCTCTCTCAAAGCCAGAAACCAGAGAAGGAAGTCTCAAACTTGTGATGTCATAGGGTATAAAGTCTGGAGCTGCTCCATAGACAATAAATGGGGGACTGATTTTCTTTGTTTTCTTTTTATACCCAAATGAGCTTTATTCTATTGTAGTTTTTGTTAATGTTCCCATATACTCAGAACATTCCCCTGGGTGCTCTCAGTGTCATCTAGAACATCTCTCCCAATTCATTGTGTGTGGAGCAGCTCCACACTTTATACCCAATGACATCACAAGTTTGAGTTTAAGCACTCTAGTTTTTGGATTTGGGAGAGAGTTGTTCATGTTTACTAATATTTTTTGGACTGTCTTAGACCAAAGGAATAACATGTATGACTTTTGAAAATGGGCGTAGTTCCCCTTTAATGGTCGTGGTGTAAGCGCAATAATACACTTGAGCGTCCTGTGATGTGCCTCCACCTGGACACTTTACACATTGTGCACCTCAGTTTTAATGTGTGAATAAACGCTGGCGCTGCTGCACAGACACTTTGTGATTTTTAGCTAATTCATTTTTTTTAAAGACTATTTTTTGGACTTTATTGGACAGTTGATGGTGAAGAGGCAGAGTGGAAAAGGGGACGAGAGAGGGTATATATATTTGCTGTAACCATTTGGCTATTTCATTTTGTTTTATTCTTCAAAAAAGTGTGCCTGATGACATCATCAGTTTAAATAGCAATATCCATTCTGTTTCTGTTCTTTGGACTTTCCAAAGATACTCTGATAGGCTGTTACTATGCAACTGAAAAGAGGTTCCTGGCTGTTTGACAACAAAGTGTCAGTGTGATAGTATCTGCCAGATACTACTAGTATCTACTATCACATATTCGGTGAAAGAAATAGTAGACTAAATGTTCCCTTGCAATTTGTGCATCACATTTATCCTCTTGGACATTACTTGTTGTCTTATTGTAGCGTATGACTCCCTCTCTAAACAAAGGTGTGTTCAAACCCTTTACAACCAGTTTAAATAATGTTTGAACAGCAAACACTTGGAAGTTACAGATGAGCAAACACACACTTGCAACATTCAATATTGTCATTGCAACTCTACATTCTGTTGTATTGCACAACATGGATTCTCTTGAGGAGTATTTCACATTGGGAGGCTGCTGAGGCTTTGTACTTTGAAACTGTTATTCTTAATATCATGTTTTAGTTGCTTTTTTAGAGCCTTTTTTATCTTGTAAATTGATAAATTAAGTAAGAACGGTTTCTTTACCTTTTGTGTTATTTCTTCAAAGGTCTTGGCGATCACTTGTCTCTGAGCATTGGACCGATTGCTTAGGATTCTCACCAGAGTCACCGCATCTGAGCCCGGCACACAATGTCATGATTTAACGATGGGGAGAGGAATGTTAAGAGGTCAAATAAAAAGTAGGATTGTGTACAGCTTTATCCAATATTGATGGTCAACAACACCGCTTTCCAAAGCTTTTTTGAATCTACTAGCAGAAGTACCTTTCTTCTCCAGCGCCGCCTGGAGCTCCATGGCATCCCGGTCAGAGTGGAAATTGGGGTAGGGTCGCACCGTTCCTAGGGTACCCCAACACATGTTCTATATGAGGAATAGGGAGAGTAAGAGAGAGAAACAAAACATTTAGACTAGGGTTGTAATTAATTGCAATTAATTTTCCATAGTTAATCTGCCATTTTTTATCTTTTCAAAATGTATTTAATACTCTTATCAACATGGGAGTGGACAAATATACTTGCTTTATGCAAATGTATGTATATATTTATTATTGGAAATCAGTTACCAACACAAAACGATGAGAAATTGTCCAGAAACCCTCACAGGTACTACATTTAGCATAAAAAATATGCTCAAATCATAACATCTCAAACTGCAGCCCAACAGGCAAAAACAGCTTTCAGTGTGTCAGTGTGCTGACTTGACTATGACTTGCCCCAAAACTGCATGTGATTATCATAAAGTGGGCATGTCTGTAAAGGGGAGACTTGTGGGTACCCATAGAACCCATTTTCATTCACATATCTAGAGGTCAAAGGTCAAGGGAAGATGAGCAAAGTCAGTCTTCATTGTGTTTGAATTTAAAGAATGTGAAATATTTTATACTCCTGCTTGAAGTAGTTGTAGTTTGACAGCATAATTAGTGAACTATTGCTCTACAGGAAACACAGTTGTGTCCCGCTATGTCTTAAACATCCGCATGCCTGAAGGCGACACGTACATAGTGGCTTTTGTAGATAACATTAGAAGGTATGCAGATAATCAGAGAACACGAGACAGCAGATTGTATTATCTGCAAATGTGGCGTCTCGGTAAATAGAATCAAAATGCAATGGCAGGAAAAGTCTACTTACATAAGATTTGAAGTACTCAGGGTCCATGGTTTTGCTTTCACTGCAAGAGAGAAAAGGTCCATACATATGCATAAATATACAGTTAATTTCACAGCATATAAGCACAGTATAAAAATAAAATAACATCCAATTTGGTGGTGTGAATAGCAAAGTAGGAAAGGGAAAATTAAAGTAACCTTATTCTGAATTTGTACTTATCTCAACAAAACGGTTATATGACTTTAAGTGTTTATCTAGAAGAGACTAAGACACCCAACACGCCAAAACAAACACCTGACAGAATAACACAAGTACATTTTTTTTACAAAATCTTTAAAGAATGCTAATTTCTCCTACCTGTAACAGAACAATGTGGCAGCTGTAGGAAGTCGAGGAGGTTGTGGAATTTCCTTTACAACCTCCTCTAATCAGCCCTGTATGTCAGTCCCACCCTCACAGTGCCACACCTGCTGAAGTTCACCCCCACCTGACTGCTGATCAGACAGCTGACCAATCGGTGCTCAGCTCACCTTCGCAGCTTTGGCAACACTAGTCTGTAGGTCCGTAGAACTATGACAACCCATTGTAAAATACCTGGAGAGGAGGAATCCAGACGGTCTGGTTTGTTTACAGGTGGCCTTTGTTGTGAAATGACCATGAACTGTAGATGATGTTGCTGATTTGGGTAAAAAAATTTGAGGAATTGTTGGGCTATAATGTATCCCCCTTTATTATGAAGAATTTTTAGTTATAGCTTTGCCATTTTACAGCTTGTCTCAAAGATGGAGCAGATGTCTGATAAACAAAACAACCAGGCAACATGGCAGGTAAGTAAGTAAGGGGCAAACTCTGGTTTCAGAATAAAACAGACAAGTGTGCTCACATATAACCTGATTGGTTGTCGAGAGATAACAAAAGGGCTTTTCAGCACCTGCATTTGTGTCTGCTGGTCATAACAATCTGATCCTCCAAAACGCTTTATCTCCCCTTTTCCCTCAAGAGAAAGACAAGAGGGTCAAGAGACAAAGACAGACATATCACATTCACTTTCAAACTCAGCAGGCACACATTACAGGCCATAAAAGTTATTGTGTCACAGAAAAATCCAGTAGACGACACCATTTGTTCATAGGTAAATTTCTAAGAGGAAACACAGCATGATAAAACAACTGAACAAGTGTGTTCCTCTTGTAGTTTTAATCTCTCCAATCCTCTGTGCTGCTCCACTTCTACCTGCTGTTCACCCGCAGAGAACAAAAGAAATATGAGACCTGTGTGGTTATTACAAACAAAGCAGATCAGCAGCAAGCTCTTTTGCCTTTTAGTAATACTAACCTAAGATTTGGTGTATTCAACATCTATTTTAAGAGAAACAAAAATGACACAATTTAAAAAAAATAATAACTAGAAAAGGCTAAATTAAGTTTCAGTTTTAGTGTAAACACTGAATGAAGTTTAAGTGTAAGTGCAGTTATTTGAAGAGTAATAGTTATAAGAAGTTGAATTGTTAGTTAAAGCTAGGATAGGCCATTTATTTTAGAAGCATTTTTTGTGATATTAGTTGAAATTCTCCTTGCATACACGTCAGCAAAGAATAAATCAAAAGCTCTGACAAAAAAAAAAAGAGAGAAAAATCTGGCTTCTGTGGCTGTTGCAGGACTGTAATAAACCCGTCCAATCATTTCATTCGGCCGATACGATTTTACAAACATTGCCAGAAGACTAAAATATTCAGATGAAGGATGTGATCTGTGTAAATAATAAAATAATTATTCAACTACAGCATGTTTTGTTTTTAAGCTTATTGGGTGTTATCTATAGTAATAATAGCAATCCAAAATGATGTAAAATTGCACAGCTTATGTCAAAAACCTTGCCATGGCATATGAAACATCCCTAGCCCCGAGGGCCTCAAGTAATATAAGGCGCCTCTGGCTATATTAATGCTCTGAATTTCAATTTAGCCCCTTTAATGTTGAATTGCCAGTTGATTTGTCACCTCTGTAAGCAGCTCAATTATCATTTGATAAGTAAGTAATTAAAGTAGCTGAAATGTCAATTGATTGTAAACGTTAAAAATAGTTGAAATTTAAGAAGAATAAATTGAAGAATAATAATCAGTTCAAGTGTTGCGTCTCTTCTGGTGTGAGAGGTGAAAGCAGTTGAAATGTGATTTATTTAAATGTTTAAAAGTTAATGAAACAGTTGAATTATTAAAATTAGTATTTTGTTTGTTATTAGATTATTAGTAGGCCTAATTATCTCTTTTGGTCATTTATTGATTAATTGTTGTACTTATTTGAAATGCTGCATATCTCAATATGAGATATAAACAAACTGCACCATTAGTTGTTGTTTTCCATTTTGTACACTGAGCGTCCTTCTTGTGGGTTTGGTGCATTCCAGAAAGCCACTACCTATAGAGTACAAATCATTTACCCTGACACTCAAACAGGCGGGGGAACTGAATAGATGACTGCAGGGATGGGAGGTATGAATAAAAGAAAGGCCTGGGTCAATATTTGAAGTAAATGAATGAACAAAATGGTCCATTAAAGTGGAGGAAAAGCAAGAATGACCAGAATATGCCCATCCCATTTTTTTTCTTGCTATCAGTCCTGAGAGGAAACGTGAAATCAGTGCTGTATAAAAAGATAGAAAGAGAAAAAAAAAAACATACATTTTGCGATTAAAAATACAAAGAAATCCGGATAAATGTTTGTAGTAAGTGGGTTCTTAGTGAGTGCATAGTGGATTTTCTTAAAGAACACCTATTGTGCTTTTTCCCTTTCTTTTAGTGTGTTATATATTTTTTTGTGCATGTAAAAGGTCTGCAAAGTTACAAAGTCCACGTCCAGTTACTCTCTCCCACCGAAACACTGCTCCTGAACTGCCTGAAACACCTTGCTTGAAGTCCCGCCTTTTCTTCCGTAACGTGGTGATGTCACCAAGTAACACATTTGCATAATACCTGCCTAGCGGCTAGTTTGGCACAGAGCTGGAGAGGAGTCCGAGGAATTTGGTTCAGTTGACCAATCACAACAGAGTGGGCCAGCTGACCAATCAGAGCAGACTGGGCTTTTCGCACAGCCAGTATGAGCATATAAGCATAATAGGTCCTCTTTAAACAGTGGAAACAGGATATTTACACATCCTGTTACAAAAATATCATTGATGATTCATTAGTCAGCTTTGTTTTATTTAGCAATGTTTATGTTTTTATTCAATATTTTAAAACCACTCCCTCTTACATACACATCTGACATCACTGACATCTTTAGTATCAAATATTAACATACAGATGATGCAGACAACATACATTTTCATGTAACAATTATAACAAAAGTACAACAAGAAACAGGGTAACTGCACACACACAACCCATTTCATTGCACTGCACAATTCAATGTGATATACTGCATACAAAAGTGCAACATTTCCCACAAAACAAATATTGATACATACAGTACATATAAAAAATAAAAAATGCATAGCATACATTTCTTGCACACTACGCATTGGTTTGGCTTCATTTGTCCACTATCTAGGCCACTTGCTGTTCACTCCACAAAAAACAGAAATGGACACTTGGTTTGCTCCATTGTAAACAAAGATATAAAAGCATCAGGTGCTTCCACAATCAGGGGATTATCATGAGCCTCAACTCTTACCAACAGGGAGATTCTAGTTTGAATACTCAAATTGTTGACACATGATAAGACTCGATAAAGGTCAAAGTCAAAGACACTGAATAGGAATTGCTTTCTAACTCATTTGATGAACCCAGTCGCTGCAGCAGGTTGAGGCACTTAACAATTGTCTTTTTTGTACAGTAGTCCTCGCATACAGAAAAATTATGGAATCATTTCATGACAACACAACACAAATCTCTGCAAAGCATTATACTGTCTGGTGCAGCTTTGCATTCTTACTGTTGTGATGTTCATACTAGTAATATGGATCATGGAGTTTGAAAAAAAAAAAAAGCAGTGGCAGTGGTTCCCGGCATATTTACGGAATATTCTGGAATTGTAGAGAGAAGCACAGCTGAGGAAAGCTTAGCGAAGGGAAACATGAGCTTACATAGCAGCTTACAGCAGCTCTATCGCCCACTGTTGGCTCGGCCTCTCATCATTCTCCGGCATAATCACCACATGGTCCTTGTCGTACGTTTTGCCACCTGAGGAAAAGGAAAAATAATCATGTTAACAAAAAGTTCAAGTTGTCATGTTATTACATAATGTAAATGTAGAAAAAGTAAGTTTTTAGTGGTCCACAGTGGTGGAATGTAACTAAGCACATTTGCACTTCCCGGCAGTAAATACAGTAAAGTTACTACTAGGAACTTAAATTTTGTGTTGGTTTTGGCGGTCCCTGTGGACAAAAGCGGTATTGTCCCTTTAGAAAACCTCTCATTTTACTTCAGCAGGGTCTGATAGTCTGCCCCGTTCAGTCCTGGTTCTGGTTCTTCCGTGCCTCCCTCCCCTCCAATAGGCAAAGCAATACATCCTGGGCCTCCAGCAGCGTGGTGTCTGTGTTGGCTCCCAGCGAGGACCGGCGGAGCAGCGAGGCGAAGCTCTGCTCCTGGCCAGAGCCAAGCCAGATCTGGGTCTCACCGTGGTGGGCTAGCTGCTGCTTAGCTGAAGGAGTTTCTGGTGAACCTGCATGATTTCGCGTGATTTCGCCGGAATTGGAACCGGTGCAACCGATGACGAGCATTAAGAATAACTATATAGAAACAGCCAATCTTCTCGCTGATGGTCTCATTTACTTATGTAGGTCATATAGAGGCGTCAGTATTAAATTCAGAATGTTTCAAACCAGTTAAAAGTTCCTCGTAGTAACTTTAATATTAGCACCACTTTCACCAACTAAAAAGGGTAAAATGCTAATAATAGATCCATCCATCCAGACAGCCAATAAAATGTAAACATTTAACTTACAATGGAATATTTTTACATTGTGATATTAACAAATATTCACATAATGAAGGTTATCAAATTCCCACACTTATTTTGAAAAGGGAAATTTAATTACTTTCAATTAGCCAATGCCCATGTTTTTTTTTGCTCATACCTTTGACATCCAGGACGCAGCCGGGGAAAGTAAGACTGGTGATGAGGCCTCTCATCTGGGCCGTCCAGGTCTGGATAGGCTGCCGGGTCTCTGTCCACAGAACCACTTTGGTTGCCGGCTCTATGTTGCCCATCACCTGGAGGCTCATGGTTGGTGACAACTACAGCACAAACACACACACACACACACACACATACAATACGGTACAGTATGATTAGATCAGCTCATTGTTAACAGGGTCAGATGACAGGTTCAGGTTTTGGTTTGCATTATAACATTTCAGTCATGCATTACCTTGCTCTTGATGAAGCCGTCCTGATAGAACCAGATGTCACTCATGGGCTCCACTTCTGGTGACGCCACCACTCGTCCTGACTTCATCTCCTCCACGCCGCCCTGGACGGACATGAAGTGACCACTCTCTTTGTTCTTGATGCGTAAAAAGCGGCGCTTCTGCAGGAGGCAAAATACCAAATACATTATCATTACAGAGTCACAGTTAGTGGAGCTTTGGCTGTTTTGACACTACCCAAAATGAATCATATTTTTAAATACCAAAGGTATTTACGCTGTCGCGGCTGGTAAAGATGACTTGTTAACAAACCTGTCTGACTGGGAACATTGAGCCAATAGTCTGTATTGAGCTAAACTTCGGCCAGTTGGTGATTTCAATTGGTTCCAGTAGGAACTGGCGCCCCCTGTAGTTGCTGTGTTCACATATCACCCAACTGCAAAGGAAGAGAGGCAAAATTAGACAAGAATTTGGTGCCTATCACATGGCATTCACAGGGACCGAAAACAAGGTATTCCATTGTAACAGCTGACTATCAATTCTCAACAAATGTCCGCTCTGTTTTTTTTTTTTTTAAAGAGGACCTGTTATGCTTTTGTGCTTTTTCCCTTTCCTTTAGTGTGCTATATAGTTTTCTGTGCATGTTAACGGTCTGAAAAGTTACAAGTCCACGCCAAAGGGAGTTACTCTCCCCCACAGAAACACTGCTCCTGAATTGCCTGAAATGCCTTGTTTGAAGTCCCGCCTTTTCCTCTGTAATGTGGTGATGTCACCAAGTAACACATTTGCATAATACCCACCTGGCAGGAGCTCAAACAGAGCATTTCAGACAGAGGGTGAAAAGAGGTGCTGCAGCACAGCCGGTATGATAAAAATAAACTGTTTTTTGAACATTAAAGCATGTAAACATGTTCTGGTAGAAAGTATGCACCTGAAAATGAGCATAATAGGTCATTTTTTAGCTTCCTGTCATAAAAACATGAGAAGCTGCCATACATAACAAAAACCAGAAAGCCACTTTATGATGTTTGTCAATGCAAATGCAGACACACAAACTGTACATGAACAAACGAACACAGACGCCGAGAAACAAACACGTACCAGCCGCTGTTGACTCTGACGGACAGGATGTGGTTGTTGAAGCCCTCTTCAACCATGCTGGGGATTTCTGTGTCCATGGTGATCTCTCTGCCCTCCAGACACTCGAGGCCAAACAGCGAGATGGAGGGAACTGAGAACGTCTAGACAGGGAGAGACGGAGGTTCAGAACAACACAAGGGAAAGTATACAGAGCAGTTTTTGTTTTTTTTAATAAGAGTGCTTTCTCACCAGTGGCACGACCTTGAAAGAACCGATGGTGCAGCCGGGCGGACATCCCATGCTAGTTAAATTGGGGTAGTCTCCGTCAGATAAGACATACAAGTTCCCAGAGTACTGTTTATTCTCGTAGAGCACCCAGCTGAAACACAAAGAAATTATTATGTTTAATCCTCCTCAATCTCATACGTAGTAGCATTTCCACACATTATTCTTCTAGACTCCTCACCTTCCCCCCGACACTCGGCACGACTTGGTAAGCAATTTTTCTGGTACGTCTTCCTGGTTGCGGTCGAAGACGTGACACTCGCCCTGGAAGTCTGTCTCAGAGTACAGTATTATCTGACAGGCAGAGACAGAGGTAAAGGAGAGGAAAGTGAGAGATCACATTAACACATTTATAACCCAAAGCTTTTTATTCTTCTAATTATTTCTGCCTTTTGAGCACTGAATGCAAAACTGCTATTACTGCAATGTTGCTCTGCCCGGTGAAGGAAATATTTATTATATTTTCAGCTGTCACAGGTCAAGTTTTGCCGACTATTCTTTTGATTACAGGCTCTTCTTACAATGCAGTATACCAAAAATGTTTAGTTGAGGTTTTTCACCATTGCGTGGCCACCATTACCAGGCAGAGCAAGGAAAGGGAAAACTGAAGGAAAGTGATTGCGGCTATATCATAGCTTTCAAATTAAAAAGGCCCTGTGGGCATTAGAGATGTACGTGCATCCGTTCAAAAAAACATTGCTACATAACTGCCTACATGACATAAAAAGTCGGATGTCCCAAAACTTCTTAAAATTGAACTCTGACAAGACAGAAGTCGTCATCACTGGCCCGGACTACTTCCACTGAGCATCAGATTTTTAAATCTCGTCTTAAACTTACTTTTATAGAATGGCTTTTCCGAACAGCTGAGTTATTTTTATTTATTATTATTTTTATTAATATTATTATAAAACTGCAGCTGAAATTCAATATTAGATAAAAGAGTGAGATGCATAAAACAACATTTAAGTGAGAACGTTGAGACAAAATACCTCATTCCTGCTGGAGTTTTCACTTGGAGCCTAAAAGCCAACACAACAAAAATATAAGCAAAACACTGGGGATGGATGGATGGATACAGATATTAAATCAATATTTTGAAGCCTTCCTCACCAGCAGGATGGGCTGCACCGAGCAGATGCGAGTGTCCTGAGAACCCCAGTCAGCACAGTTATTATAGAAACCTTTCTCTAGGATGTACTGGTTACCAGAGAAGTCCACATGGGAGTAAGCTATCCATCTGGAATGAACAGGAACAACCACCTGGTTATTGTAACACATTTCTACTTCACTGAGCGGTGAAGTGAATCTACTGTAGAATCTGATCAACTTACGCCCCGCTGAGTACGTGGATGGAGCGCGTGGAGGTTTTGTATTCAAACAGCTCGACGTCAGGGATGGCCTCCGTCACCTCGAAGGTGTTCTCCTCCTCGATGCCCTCTTCTTCTGGCTGCTCAAACATCACCATCATGGGCTCCGTCAGGTCCTGCACAAGAGCAAGAAAGTGGGTTAACATGCATAAATTACACTAAAGCTCAGTGTGGATGAAAAGCAGATAAAGAGCTGAATCGAAATCATGACTCTGATGTCCTGAGTTGCTGTGAGTTTTATTGCAATTCAACTTGTGGCGCTCAGTATCAGGACTACAGCGGCAAACCTATCAGAATGCGAAGTCACCTTTTAGATTAGATAAGACTTTAATGATGTATGAGATTAAATGAGGTCAGCAGTGTTCATTAGTTGTTTATCTTTTGAAAACAAGCTAAAATCACATATCTGCTATGATAAAATCCCGTGGTTGGTTCGTTTGCTTTCACACCACAAACGAACTGCACCAGGTGGTCTTGGTTCAGTTGTTTGGTCCACACCAGGGTTCGATTTACAGCTTTCACTAACCCAGACGAACCCGTACTAACCAGGCAAACGGACCTGAGTTCGTTTTAAACGAACCAAACGGGTTAGGTGTGAATGCACCTTTAGTGACTTTATAGCTAGTGCTGCTGGCTACTTTCATTGGAAAAAAGTCAACAACACTGGGTTGGGTTTTTTGGTTAGATCACTTATAAAATCTAGTGTACTCTTGGCAGTTTCTCAGCATTACCTTTAAAGTTTTGACAGCAGGACAGGACTTCATGCTGCCTGCAAAGACTTCAGAGTTTGTCCGTGTATTTTATAATAAGCCAGCAGTAACATTCAGCCTCCACTCACTCATAACAAATATCCATTTTAATCTGCAGGTTGCATACAGTGGGGGGGCACACCTTCACCTTTTGTTTGGATTCAAACATTTGTATTATTACTTATTAACAAATACAGTGAAATATTCCTCGCTACTTACTGCTCGTATGACCCTGACGGAGCGCAGCTCAGCATCGCCGCCTCCCCACACCCTCCAGTCGTGGTACTCCCCCTCCTCCAGCAGGTACTGGTGGCCTCGGAAGCCCTCCTTCTCGTAGCCCACCCACCTTTAGCAACAGAGAGAGAGGCACGGGGGGTTAAAAAGCATGCATATGTGATCATACTCCAATTACTTTGAGCTATTTGATATTGACTTTCTACCCCACCACCACCTGAATTGTGCAGCCGTGCTACTTTATTAATAATGATCACCAAGATGTAGTTTCAAGGTTCAGCGAATACGAACATCAGCACTCACATTCCTCCCTGCACTTTCAGGGAGCCGACGTTGTACATGAAGGCCGTCTGCTGCCGGTCTGCTCTGGTCATGAAGTCCCTCGTGTTGGTGGTTATGATCCTGGATTTCCCAGTGAAGTACGGCTTTTCGTAGAGCACCATCTGGAGGCAAAAGGGTGTCATTTACAATCAGGCCACGCTGACTTTTTTTTTTAGCAGCAATGCATTAGCAGTATTTGTGCTTTCTTACCTTTGGCTCACTCATATTTTCCACTCTTGGTTCACCCTATGATACACAAATAAATACATTAACTTACTGCAAACAATCAGGGCATATACTTTTATACAGAATTGTAAATACTTCTAACAGTGCCACTTACCACTTTAAGTGGATGTAGTGATCCCACATAGGGCTGTTCCACTCCCCAGGCTGCAGGGTTGGTGTACCCCCCCACCTCCAGGACACGTGGTATGCCCTGGAAGAAGGGATGAGCGTACACGAGCCACCTGAGCAGGAGAAAAGATAGAAACAATGAAAGCAACGTTGATTTGATTTTCAAATCAGATTAAATAAAGCACCACTGGGAAATTATTATGTGAATGTAATTTCTAGGGCTGTCAAAGTTCAAAGTTCAAATTCATTTTAACACCACTAATTTCTTTAAAGCATCAAGGCAACTTGCAATTTTTATGTTGTAGCGGGCTCAGTTTTGTCGCAAAGGAGGCTAAATAACGCTCCAAACTTACGTTAAATTTTGGCAAGAAAAAACTGGCATGTCCATGTTCAAAACAGTCCCTTGACCTCTGACCTCAAGATATGTGAATGAAAATGGGTTCTATGGGTACCCACGAGTCTCCCCTTTACAGACATGCCCACTTTATGATAATCACATGCAGTTTGGGGCAAGTCATAGTCAAGTCAGCACACTGACACAATGACAGCTGTTGTTGCCTGTTGGGCTGCAGTTTGCCATGTTATGATTTGAGCATATTTTTTATGCTAAATGCAGTACCTGTGAGGGTTTCTGGACAATATTTATCATTGTTTTGTGTTGTTAAATGATTTCCAATAATAAATATATATATATACAATTGCATAAAGCAAACATAATTGCCCACTCCCATGTTGATAAGAGTATTAAATACTTGATAAATCTGCCTTTGAGGTACATTTTGAACAGATACAAAATATGTGATTAATCACGATTAAATATTTTAATTCAATCAATTGACAGCCCTAGTAATTTCAATGTGATCATGCATTTCTCTCATAGCTCATAACTCTGAACTCACAGCCCAGCGTTAATGATGATAGAGTTCGCCTTGATGGGGAAGCCAAAAATCCTGGCGTCTTCAGACGTATCTCTGAAGATGACCTTCTTCCCTTCTGCGTTCTCCTCTGGGAAGAGACTGATTTCTGGGACGCTGTAGTCCTGAGGGAGGACAGAGAGCAGCCATTCATGATAATGTAACTGACAAAACATATGCAGTGGTTGCCTCCGTGGGAACTGTACTGAGTTACAGACACAAATCATATTCCAAATGTGAATAAAAGGATTGTCTCACCGGCAAAACTCAAAACAGATTAAACCCGTGCTATACTGACAACTAAACAAAAACTAATTGTGAATATTTTCTGATTAAAGTTTATTTTATAGCCCAACAAAGATGTAATTTAAGAGTTGAAAAAATGAAAATCTTTTTTTTGTTTTTACATCAACATTTTTGATAAGGATGTTGATGCTTTGTTTTCGTTGCTGCATTGTAAAGTTGTGGCACTTTAAAACCTGTGACTTCTACTACAGTGGCTGAGCAGCTACAATGGTGGATGGCAGAGCTGTAAAAATACAGTTAAAGTGTAAGGTGTTAACAATTTCAGAAAAAAATGAAACATTTATTCGAGTTCATCCTTAAAATATTTCATACACTTTTGAAAGTCAGAGCAACAGGTGCTCACTTCTAATTGTGCCACTAGATGGTGCTGCTGAGTTAAAGAGCAGCCAGTCACTGTAAAGCTACACTGAGAACTATTCAACCTTTGAGCATCTGATAACAATGTTATCTTACTCACGCCAGTAAAAAGGATTTCCACTGTACTTTATCACAACTGATCATATCAGATTTAAATGGAGGGTGCATGACAACTATCTTTGCCAACAACAGACTGAAGTGAACTCGTCTGTCTCACCCTGACGGCTCTTCGAATAGAACCGATGACGGTCCTCCTGGCCGGCTTGGTGGTCTCTGTCTGCTCGTCACTTGTTTCTCCGTTCTGGACTCCGTTCTGTTCTCCGGCCTCTTTCTGTCCATTCTGCAGCTGCTGCTCCTCTTCTGGAGGGCTGAAGGGGCAGGTGAGCTCTATGTCGCCCTCGTCCAGAGCGATCTTCTCCCCTTTGAAGTTAGGCTTCTCATACATCACCCATCTAAAGGGGGGGGGAAACAAAGGGCACAATGTTACAACCTCTAATGTATGATCTGTGCTGCAGTTCTTCTGGGAGTATGTTTGAATGAAATTCATAGACCCTGTTGATTTATTAAAAAGATTTTGTTCTTGTTTGCCTCAGGGGGCTTCAATATCTGGTTGGTTAAAGTGACACTATGTTGCTTTTGATGGAACAAACAACCCTTTCTACCTCTTCCAGATCAAAAGCTGAATTAATAAGAAGTCAAAATGTACTACTGATCGATTCAATACACTCTGGGTTTTTTGCTGCTACAGCCTCACTCGGTCTGGTATGACCAGTAGCTTACTGTGGCTAATGATGTGAGCAAACTTTTAAAATGTGATTGGGGAGAGGGACTGGGAGGGAATCGGAGGAATCAGAACTCCGGGAGAACAGCAGGGAGAGAGGAGGAGGGAAGTCAAAGGCATTCGTGGGATGCCTATTTTATCATCGTTTATAGTAGATATTAGTGTGTTTTCTTGCCAGATACGCTTGCTGCACGTAGAGAAAAATAGACCAGACGCCAAAACTACTGCTGAAGATCGCGAGTCAGCCGCGGAACTCCGTGGGGCAGCGCGTGCTGTGTGAACAGCTCATTTGATTTACACGGGCGCTTCTCCAAAAATCGCGTCGCTTCTGTCCCTGATGTGAACCAGAGGTTACTCTTCTCCACTGTTCCAATAGGTTTTTAGCATTTAGCATAATCCTAATCCTTTTGCATGTAAAATGGTAATAAGTATAAGTAACTAGTAATTAAGTCTGTCGAATAAATGTAATGGAATGAAAAGTCAAATATTCCACTCTGAAATGTGATGGAGTAAAATGAAAACACTCAAGTATAACACAAGTACCTTTAAATTGGACAATGGTGCTTGACCAAGTTAAATCTCTTAATAAAAGAAAGTAGATCTTAGTTTAAGTCGAATACAAACACCACTTACATCAAACTCTTTAATTACAGCATTAGCTGCGGTTAGGGCAGTGGAGCAGTGTGTGATGCATGAGATGACATGAACAGTATAATTATCTCTTTGTAGGAAGTGTTAGAAACCCAGGTCAGAGCAATCCTGTCAGTGTTACTGTGTGGCTCATTTTACACTGTTGGCTCTATTTGATAAAACATTCCACATGTGGCACAAGTGTGTGTTTAAGCTTGTGTGTGTGGGTGTGTTAATTGTTGAAGAGAATCAATGGCCGTTTTGTTTTGACGCCACGTGAGTGCATCCGGAGAAAGAGGGGGAGGTTTATTTTGGAAAAAATGGCGTTTAATTACACACCTAACATTTTAAGAAAAACAAGGTGTGGAGGCGTCATCCTATCATCTACCTGGGCACTTTTGAAGGTCACAGGAAGCATCAGGTTTAATGGCATGCCAAATATGTGGTGGTGGTGGTGGTGGCATGAGGAAAGTACAGACTTACTGATGTTTGTTTACTGCTATCATTCATGAAAGTTGTATTCTAGCAATACCGGATCAGCAAAACTATCTGATGAAAGTGACAAACAAGGAAGATATTTTAAAAATTGAGCCTGGTCGCATGTATCGGTGAATGTTAAGTTAAAATAAGTTAAAATAAGAAAAATAAGACTGTTAAATTTGCCGAGGATCGTTTCGCTGTCCACAAAATGATAAAGTATGCAGTACATTGTACTATATACAAGTAGTGTATAGTACATACTGCATGCAGTTAGTATGTAGTATTAGATTGGGCTAGAGAGAGTCCATATTTGGTTGTTTTTGGGTAGCAAACACGTGGAAACGTAGCAAATGTGTGCAGTGGAGCCACTCACCCTCCTCTGACCACCCTGATGGAGATGGTCTCCTGCAGCTCCCAGGGCGTGGCGTCGATGACATCACTGCGCACCTCGATCCTCTGGCCAAACATCCCTGGCCGGTCGAAGATATACATCTAGAGAAAACATGGACAGATGTAAGAATAGATAATAATGCATTGGGATTCCCTATAGTAAGGTTTCCACTAAAAGTTCCCGTGAACTACTTTTTAAGGAGCTTAAAGGTTCCTTCAGCCCACTGTTGTCTGTGTTTCCACCTCGTATGACAAAGTAACATGACATGTGACGAGGGTTGCCGGTGGTCACAGCGGTTAACACACTCTGCAGTCTGCAGTTCAGTGTGTCCGCCTGTTTCATCTAAAAAACCCGTTGGGAGACAATAAACATTAGGTTTGGTCTCACTGCGACGATATTTACTCACAGCACCACCGGTCTCCCTCTTCTAACGTTACCGCTCGCCTTCCAATCTTTCTCTATCTTTTTCTATCTGCTGTCGGGACAGCAAAGCCTAACTTTACTTTCGATGTTATCAAACCAAGAAAAATCTTATCCACTCGTCCTAAAAAGGTCCTAAATCTATACTAGCGTACTTCCTTGTTTTATGAATGAAGCGGTACAGTTGAAGCAGCGGCGCTGTGTGTGTGTTTAACAAATCAGCGATGGTCATTCCTTCAAACGCTGCCCCAAAAGTTCCTGTGCTTTCAGAAATTACTACCTCCTAACCAGGGCCTTTTTGGGGGGTATAATGTCCCCGGAACTTAATTTAGATCCTGGTCCCTGCGGTCGAAGTGCAATGACTTCCTCAAAAGGTTCGCAGATCCGGGGGAAAGTTCTGGCAGTGGAAACGGGGCGGATGTTTGCCAACATAGGTGTGAAGTCTTGCTGTGTGGCTGAGGGGCATTTCCCTGCATGCTCATGCAGCTCTGCAGCCTCCAAAAAGATTTTTTTCTTTAAGCAGAAAGATAAATCAGATCTAAAACTTTGCAAAGGGAGACATTTATCATGGACTTGAACGGTGAGAACGATACAGTGGCAGACCGGATACAATTACTAATAATGACAAAGAATCACTGCAGGCAAGAGCTCAACCTTTGCTGCTGCTAAAGAATCCTTTATGTGGTTTTAGGAAATTAAAGAACGGAGCCAATATCATCTGGTGGCATTATCTCCAGTTTCATATCAAAACATGAATCTTAAATGTCATGAAGACATGTGATACAAGAATTGCACAATATAGAAAGCAACAGTATTGTAGTAGAGTTGCAGAGTAGCATCAGTCCTGAATATTTTATTATTAGCAATCGCGAAATGAAAAAGCAGAGTGAAATACTGCACAAATGTAATACTATAATCAGTCTGCATATGAAAAGAATAGTTCTCTTCCTCTACGTTCTATATTTAAGAAGCTACCGTCGTCAAATTCATTCTCAAGAAACAGCCCGTTCTCGTCTACAGCGCTGACGCGTTTTTCGTCCATTCAGGTCTGAGAGGCCCTGGAGCGTGGAAGAGTACCCAGAAGCTGATCCTAAATGTCAGCTCCACCTCCAGCACAGACTGTTCATGGACAATCAGCAGCGTGCAGGAGCAGGCCCGACCTTTCAAAATGAATAACGTTATGTGGCATGGATTTGGCATACAGTAGGTATGCAGTTTAATGCTGTCAATCACAGCCTGAGATAAAACAGAAGATGTCTGGGACGTTCTTGATTATTTGGGGAAGAACTAAGAGTTTAACCAGACAGTCTGCTGCTACCTCTACTGAAAGTTATGAAATAGCAGTTATGGGACGACACATGTTAACCGGAAAGAAAAAAAAAACGGCTTGTACCAATGTCTTTTTTCCCCCCTCAGGTAAATCAGTTATGTATTCTGTGAATGAATCGTATAACACACCAAAATTCACAAGAAAGCTTTGGTAACAAACAGCGGTCTTTGCACTTTGCTACTCTACATTACAGTTAATATGCTGATGCAGTTAAGTGACTGAATACCACCTAATAATCTAGTGTTTATTGTTCTGCAGAAGAATAATATGACGTTATACATTTATTGTAATTATTTATAGAAAACAGAACATCTTTCTGCATTTACTCTTAGAATTGAATGTTGCTGCAAAAACGTTGTATGTAATTATGTCTTAAAAATAAATCTGTAATAAGAAACGCATAAAAGACCGAGAGTCTGTAGCGAAGTTTTGCAGGTTTTTAGTCATGAACCAATGTGTTGCACAAATTAAAATTTTGACCCGAATGATGGCGTTACATGAAAAGTCAGTGGGTCGTAAAAGTCATTAGGATTCATCCTCTGGGGATCATGTTTATCTGGACCAAAATCTTATGGCAATCTTCTTATTCTCTATCGTCTCCTTTCTATTCTCCAAATGAATGTGTTCTGTCTGTGCCATTTGCCAGCGGGAGAAAAAAAAAAAAGTTTGTTTATCTAGCCAGCGTCAAAGCAAATTCCACAGAAACAACGTTCACAGTGATGCTATTACTTCCTGGTCCCAGGCAAGGCGTATTGAACGAGGCTGGGTCACGCTTCATCAACGCGCCCATGTCCCAGGCCCATGTCCCAGGTAATCAGTGACATCGTTCATCTGTTAGATTTTAACTTGAACTTGTACCTAGCGGCACGACTGTGTGTTGTGTGGACACTCACCTTTCCAGGACGAGGATTGAGCTTCCCATGCTCCTTCTCTTTAGTGAGCTATGGACAAAGAAAACATGTATATTTAGCATACTTTTTTAGTATATATAGCATTTAGCATGGCATATTCTTTCCTTCTTTTCTTCTTCTGAGATCCTGAAGCAACTCATTAATACGATAAAAGGTGAAGATAAAAGTCAAGATAAAGTACAATGTTACATTGGCCATTTAGAGCCATTGAATGTAATTGTAAAATAAAATAAAATACGGAGCCGGGGGAGGGAGGTAATTTTCAGAGAAAAATATCAGAATTTACGAGATTAAAGTCATAAATTTGCGAGAAAACTCTTGGATATTCTCTGAAATTTAAGTCACAAATTTACGAGTAAAAACCTTTTTGTGTCAAGGGACCACATCACTTCACTTTACAAGGTTGGATCAACTTCATTTCTCGTAAATGTACGACTTTAATTTCGGAAATTGTTTTGTGTGAGTTTTTTCTCAGAATATTACCTCCTACACCCCGTTTATTTTATACCTACAATGGCCCTAATACGCCACATACGTACAATGTTGTATACAAATTAGAATATGATAAATATTAGAGGAATACTGTCATTAATATGATCTATACATGTGAAAATATTAAATGTTCTTACGCACCAATTCAACACTATTATTATTATTATTTTAAGGTTAGACCCCACCTAATACATTTATTTTAGCTAATAATCAATCTAATAATTAAGATTACACCATGCTTCTAATTTACACATACCACACAATCCAAACACTGTATATGTTGATGTCACCCAGTTCAACAGGTTCTGGTGGCGTCAGGGAGGCGAAGTGAGGAAAGAGGACATCCTCCATGACACAACAAGCACCTCTTTGACAGGTGGGAATGCCAAACATTCCTCCCCTGTACCTGTTTAACCTGATGCATTCTAGGACTACTCCCCCACTGATAACAGCAGTCATTATCTCACCTGAGATCTGCTCGGAAATTTTATCCGCATTCGTTCGAAATCTCAGCCGGTATGCTGCTGGAATTTTAAGTTTGTGCAACTTGGAATGTGGTAACAGGTTAGCACCATGCAATTTGCACGTAGATTTACCAGAGAGAGATTGTGTGTTGTGCGTTTGGTTTCGGGTATCTAACTTCTCTGGAAGCTCTGTAGGAAACAGGTTATCATCCGGATCATGTTACCAACCAAAGAGGGCCTCCTACAGAAGCTCTAATTTCAACTGTCCTCATTAGTGTCCGACCTTGCCCTCATTTACTTTGGGAACGTTTTTAATTGGATAAATTCTGAGAAAAAAAATAACCAAATTCAACGAGCCATATAGGATACAATAGCATTTAGACTTTTCTAAAGCGCAACAGAACACCTTTTTACATTTTCAGTGAAAGCTAGCTGAGGGGATGAATGGTGCCTTTTCAGCATTGATCTAGTGAATAAAAGAGTGACTCATTACTGTCCACAGCCATCCCATACAACAACAAACGTTTCCCACCATAGAGCCAGATTAAAAAAAGAAGCTTTGACCTCCTTTTCATCGGTCAGTTTCCTGCAAATGTTCTTGCATTTTGAGTCAAGAAACTTTAGCATTTATTAGATTTAAATCTCTTCTCTTGCATGGTGAAGCAAAGAGCAAAATGGTCACATTGTAATTACAAATACAGTAATTTCTGCAAACAATACACTGAATATTAAGGGCAGGGCTACTAGATGCCTTTGTCAACAAAGAATATATATAGATGAAGCCATTTATCCCATATGGCTCGATTTTTAGAGACTCTTTTTTCCCCCTTTCTTAAGGTTTTTTTATGTATTTGTATTTTTGCACTTGGAGTATTCACCCTGTCAAGTATTGTTGTTATGTATTGTGTACATTCTGTTCTATACTAAAGTCTTTTTTGTGTCTACAGTAGGCCTATGTTGTCACAGGACATGATGCTATTGCATAACAAAGACTTATTTCATCACTCATCACATCACATTCACAGGTGTCTGGCCTGTTATAACAACATGTGTAGTGACTGTACGTTGATGCTTTTGGGCAGAAAAACCTGATCTAAACAGGTGAGTGACGAACGCTGAGACAATGGAGGAGCATAGACGTGGTAGAGCATCATAACCTGTCCAACTGTGACATTTGAGTCGGTCTCACAGGTTTTCCTTACAGGACAGTGCTGGTTGTTAGAGGGCGTAGACACAGTAGGACTGTATTGCTCCGATCATCTGAGCACCATTATAAGATAAGATAAGATAAGATAAGGTAAGGTAAGGTAAGTTAAGGTAAGGTAAGATAAGGTAAGATAAGGTAAGATAAGGTAAGGGCTGAATGACTGGAGGAAAACATTAAGATTTTACCGACCAATATAGCGATTGCAATTTAAATTGTGTCCATAATCTATAAATTAAACTCCACGCCTGTATTGGTTGTCTATAAAATGTGTTTTCTACCAAACATAATCACAAATTAATCTCGTCTCTACATGAATAGAATCAGATAAAAGCATGCTGCTGTACTTCACATTTTGCATTTGTCAAAATAATAATATTCAAATTTAATCATGACATTCAAACATGACATTGCATTTAACTTAATCAAACTTTCACTTGCAGAGACTTGCAGATTTTGATATTCAAAAAAAAAAAGAAAATCATTCAGTCGCAGTCTAAAAAATAGCATTTGACTCAAAATATCCAATGCACTTTATTTATTTATTTATTTATTTATTTATACCTGCTGTTTTTGAGTTTTGAGTCTTTACTTACTTATTTATTATATTTTCTAATTTATGTATTTATTTATTTATACCTGCTGTTTTGAGTTTTTAGTCTTTATTTACTTGTTTAATTTAATTCCTAATTTATTTATTTATTTATATTTTTTGTGAATGTCCATCTGTAAAACATATTGGACTGTCTTTTTCGATTCTGTGATAATGTCATAATTGAAGAAAAAAAATCCAATGCAGCATTGTCAATGCTTTACTCACAGAGAGTCTGTTTATGTTTTCTGCATATTCTTAACTTCACCCCAAGCCTTCACTATATAGCTCAAAACAAGGCCAAACAACTGCATCATTCATGGGGCGTGATGTGTTTACTGCATGCCCAATGGAAACTTAAACTCCAACACACTTTTGCCCCTGCGCTCCCTTCCCTCCCACACGATCTGCTCTCCCATGAAATCCGTTACCGCAGATGGAATGTGCTAAAAAAAAAAATTTGCATGAACATGTGCTGCATATAACTTATAATCAAATCAAATAAAAACTCCCCTCTTTGTCATCTTGCCTCACCCTGCCACCTTCGAATCACTCCCTGTCAGCTCCACTTTCATCAAATATCAAGCAAACAAACGGAGAAATGCGAGGAGCAACACAAAAGGCGAGGTGCGGCCGTGTCTCTGCAGGAACAGACAGATAGCTGCGATGGGTGGGGAGGCCAGTGGAGAAAATAACAGAGAGAAGAAGCGAGAACATGATGATTGAGAGGCCTCACGCCCACCGGCTGAGAAAAGTGTCTGATGGTTTAAATGCACGGAGGGGGGGGGGTTTACAGCATGTAATCCTACTAATGCGTTGACAAAAAGAGATACACATGAGGCCCGCAGCGCGTTTATAAGTCCCTTAAAGTCATGTATGTGGTGTTCCAAATCCCCTCTCTGCTCGGGGTGGTTCATTCTTTGCAAACAATAACTCATTTTTTTCTTTCTTTTAGTTGACAGGAGCAAGCAGGATGAAGCTGTAAAACACATCCCTGTTCACACCCTCTGCATAATACGACACTGACAATACTTTTACTGAGGAAAGCCAGGTGATTGTACGGTTCCCTTTGCACAAGACTGTAGTTTATATAGATATATATGTAATAATATATCATTCTGAATTCTAAAAAACTACATTATAGCACAATATTACCATTTTAACCACTAGTAACAAAGTTAAGGAGCCAAGTGACATCCAGATCAAACCAACTAGTGCCTGGCTGGCTACCAGTACTCAGCTGCCTCTGTAGTAGCAGTCATAGGCAGGAATGCATCTTTATGCATTTCTAAGACAAGTGTGACAACATTGTCTGCCATCTCTCAATTCCTTCTCCATTAGTCCTGCTGTCAGTTATTGACAGGACAGTTTCAAATTCCCCCTGTCTGAAATTTTTTTGAAAAACTTGTTCTCTTGCGGAAATACAGTATTTCCGTCCCCAGCGGATATTTAGAGGCCAAAAACCATCACTTGAAGTTAGTTACAAGTCTCAGTGGCTCAGTCAGTAATATGTCAGGCTGCATGCTGGGGAAAAAAGGAGCTGCTGCAGCCGTACAACTGAATGCAGCAGATAGCAAGTGTTGTTTGGACATGAGCAAACATCCTGTGCAAACATTTGCATTTAAAACTACACAGGACAGCTGCAGACTAATGAGCAGTTACACGTCTAGCATCCAGCTGACACTCCTTTTGTGTTTTGCATGGATGGAAATAACACCGCTATCATGCATGGGGGTGAAAAAGACCAACAAATTATATATTGCAGAGAACAGCATCATTAAAAAGCTCCATCAATGTAAGGATCGGCTATTATTGCTTGTCGCAACAACCCAACCAACTTCTCTCGAGGGGATTAGTTCTGTGGTTTCTGTGTTGCCTAACCGTCGGCATACCTGCACTAATATTATATAATGATTATAGCGGTTGAGCGGGAAATTTGGGAGTGTGACACTTTGCGGTTTTCTTTGCAGAGGTGTGAAACGGGACGAACAACCGAAAGTGGCAGTGTGAGCCTCAATTAGTCTGACTAAAGGAGACAGATATTGGGCCTTTCTCCAACCGGACCCTCCCCACTCCGTTTGAAGTCACACTCACAGCTCAGTGAAGCACCCTTCTTTAAGGTTTAGGGTATAAACACAGCAGCAAGCTTTGGGACCAACTTCCCTCTCTCCAACGTAAATTGTTTCATAACCATGGTTTCGTATCAATCAGAGGTACGGAGCGTGTTCCACGATGAATGCAAAACGCTGTTGCACGTGACAAGTAAGTCGGCATCCATGTAAGCTCGCTGTTGGGGAGCTATATATCCCAATTCCACTCCCCGCTGATTGGTTTGGGATGGCACTTAATATGGCGGACCCTCCACGCTAACGGATTGGAAGCGGATAGGGAGAGGGTGTAGGGGGGGGCAGTTTGAAAGGCCCAGAAAGTGGGTGTGCGCTCCGCCAAGTGCACACGTGCGAGTAGATGTTCCCTCTCTTGACAATAAAAATAATTTCAGAACATGTCCTTATCAGTTAAGGCCTTCACATTCATGCTTGCATGTGAGAACAAGTGCATACACGCATGAAGACTGAATAGATGGATACACACCCTAATCGGTGTGATTCTTTGATGCTCTCTTTTTTAATGACTCTTTGCAGAACATACTATACTATGACTTTTATTGCCACATACTATCCTATGACATTTTAACGACATACTATACTGTGACTTTTTTATTACTCTTTTTTTCGACATACTATACTGTTATTTTTTATGGCATGTTATACTATGACTTTTTAAAGAACATTTTGACGCTATAGTATGCCTTTTTTCGACATACAATACTATCACAATTTTAGACTTTTTTCTGACATTTTTCTGATATAGTATACTCTGACTTTATGAAATATTATAATACGTGATTTTTTTTACTTTTCTATGACATTTTTTGTGATTTTCGTATGATATTCTATAATGTGACTTTTATTATTAAATACTACTATTTTTTTATAACTTTTGTGACTTTTTTATAGCTCACTATACTATGACTTTTTGACTTTATGACATTTGACTGTGACATTTTTATGACTTTTTTTATGACTGACAGAGTATGGCATACTATACTATGTTTTTTTCATGACAAAGTACTAGACTAGGACATATTTATGGCATACTATACTGTGACTTTTTATGTCATACTATACAATGCTTTTTTTGACATACAGTACAATACTGTGGCATGAGAGCATGTACCTGCCAATGCATGACTACTGAACCACCACTGATGGGATGTTGGTGCTCTACAAATATTTGAATGAAGGCGCTCTATAAATGCTACATGCTCCAGTATGTGGAGGTATACGGGCACCAACAAAAGCCACACAAAGGAAGACTTTTTCTGTGTGCACAACAAACCACATAAGAAGTCATCTCTCTCTGATTGTAACCTGACCTGTTGTTTGTCCTTTATTTTTTACAACAGTGAGGAGAATAGATGTGAGAGTGAGGCTGTAAGAGCTGCCAGCATAATAAGTAAACACAGATATTGCACAAAGGCAGAAATATGTGTGTGGAGGATCTTCTTTCTTGTGCTGTTACCATAGACTTAGCTGCCATTTCAAGCCTCACGCAGCCTTGCAAATGTTTGCATACTGTGCATGTTCTGTTTTTGTTAAACAAAGTGTGAAATAACAAGGCTTCTTTTACTACATTTGTCCATTTACCTTTGCCTTGGGGTGCAGAAAATGCATTATTTAAACACTGTGTGCACATCTCTTCCCTGAATGGAGGCCTGCTCTTATAAATGAGTTCTGCAAGCTATTCGCCAACATCATGCTGCTGCAACTCTTGTAACTTAATCTGATTCAGACATTTCCTGCCTGAATTGTTCTATATTTATTAGGGCTGTCAAAGTTAACGTGATATTCATTTCTTTAACACATTAAAGCTAGTTAGGATTTTTATGTTGTAGCGGTTTAAAGTGAAGATACTGGTATCATATGAAACTTCGCTTGTCGCGAAGGAGGCTAAATAACGCTCCAAACTTGCGTTCAATTTTCAAAGGGATCCCTTGACCTTTGACCTCAATATATGTGAAGGTTTTAGGGTAACCACAAGTCTCCCTTTTAAAGAGATGCCCAATTTATGATAATCACATGCCGTTTTTTATGCTAAATGCAGTACCTGTGAGGGTTTCTGGACAATATTTTGTCATTGTTTTGTGTTGTTAATCGATTTTCAGTTATAAATATATACACACATTTGCAAAAGCAAGCATATTTGCCCACTCCCATGTTGATAAGAGCATCAACTACTTGATGAATCTCCCTTTAAGGTACATTTTGAACAGATACAAAATGTGTGATTAATTTGCGATTAATCGTGATTAAATGTTTTAATCGATTGACAGCCCTTATATTTAAATGTCATCAAAGCAATATTAATAATAATACATAGTGAGACTAAATAAACAGTATTAGTAATACTCACATAAGCATCAGGGAAGGCCCTGTATTTGGACGCTAAATTCCTCTCATGCTCGACTTCTTGGCTCTGGAACTGAGACCCTCCGTGCACGCTGTTGAACATTGAATTCTGCTGGAGTCCCATGGTGCCCTCGCTACTGAAGCTCCTCTGCAGGATGGGAGAGCCGAGTACTCCGGTACCCATCCCGGTACCCATCCCCGTACCCATTCCCATCCCCATCCCCGTACCCATCCCCATCCCCATTCCCTGCGACTGGCCAAACATAGATAAGGGTGAGTCCGTGGTGGTGAACGGCCTCTGGAGGTCTATGGAGCCAGTGGGGCTGAGGAGGCGGGTGGGACTGTTGCTGGAAGGCGGCGAGCCCATACCCATCAAGGGAGGCCGACTCATGCGAGCGTGGGGATCTTCGGACCCGGTCAAGGAGCCCGACGAGGAGTTCAAAAGGAAGGAGAAGCGCTCGAAGCGGGACGTCGGCGGTTCCGTCCCGGCGCCCTTCTCGCCCAACTCCTTCAGTCCCACGCTCATGCGATCGTTCGAGAACCCGGTGTCAGGCAGCGAGCCGGTGCGGAAGAGCGGGCGATGGGCCTTTCCATTCTCCAAAGTCTGATCTATGGATGCTGACCTGTGGCTTCCAAAGATGACGCTGTTGTCTAGGCGAGAGCCGGTGTTGGGAGACGGGAGTAGTCCGTTTCCGTTCAGCACCGGGGATTTTAATTCCTCAGGAGAAGAGTCAGAAGATGTTCTCATTACAAAACTATTGTTAGCAGATGTTCTCAGGGGCAAGGTCAGGCCTCTTGTTCCAGGCTGCTGCTGGTGACCCTGCAGATAAGTATAGCAACAAGTTAAAGGGTTGATTCACCAAAGTTGCAAAAACAAACAAACAGAAATGTACCTTGAAAAGATATTTAGTCATGCAGGTTGTTTTGGTTTTAATTGCCTACAGTAGTTTTTGAGATATTTGTCTCTGAGATGTCTGCCTCCACCACCATATAATGGAGGTGAAAGGAATGTTGTTGGTGGGGCTGACATCTTTAAAAATAACTTGCATTACATCTTTCTTCTCATTTAGTTTGGTGTGGTGCAAATTTAATCTCATTCTCCAGAAAATCTGCAAAAGAAAATGCGAATTAATATCGGTTTGCATCCACCATTGTTACGCGAATAGTGGGAGTTGGGTGCATCAGGATAACCAGTTGGCGGCGCTAATTCTCCAGTCCAGTGCCATTAAAACTTTGCAAAAGGGGGCAACAATTAAACGACGGAAACGCTGAAAAACCATGTTAACATGATGGATACATATATTTGTTTTATGTATTAATTTGAGGAATGTTACAGTCTCCTCATCGCTCCACACATATCTGATCAGATCCTCAGTGGACGTTTAAGTCACGTGCTTAATGTACATCATGATTAATTCGCTAAGTCTGTTTCCATTGCAGCTTGTTGCATTTTCTTTTTATCAATATACCAACTTTTCCACCTCAGCCGGGCGTACATGTTATCTTTTTTTGCAATATTTCGACTTTTTTTTTCTTCTAAATTTTGTAATTTGGGCGATCATTTAAAGAGCAATCAAACTTACACAACCAGAAAAATCTGACTTTAAATAAATAAATAAATAAATAAAATAAAATAAAAACATAATTATGGTTATATCCTCCTGAGCCTACATGTAGATTTCCCTGCACTGTGCAATAAGGAAGAAAATAACATTCCACTGTTGTTTTGAAGAATGTCAGCATAATTTATGGAGATTTGAAAGTTTCCACTAAGCAAAGACAGTTTACTGAGCTTGTGCCTGAATGAACTCTACAATACCTGCTGGCTCTGCTTCATCAGCTCCAGTGGTGAACGAGTGTCTCTGACAGAACTCCTCTTCAGTCCCAGGTCATCGGGCAGAGTGTAAAGTCCTTTGAGGGACTCGGCAGGGTTGCCTATCGCTTCCATCTTTTTTGTGGTACTGGTGAGGGAGGCGGGAGGCATGTCGGGGGTGACGGGGCTGGCAGCATCCTCCACGATTGGTGGCAGGGAGGACATGAGGACTGGAGGGGGCCCTCGCAGGCTCGAGTTCCTGGGCCTCAGGGAAGGTCCCATGTTCTTCAGGGTGTCCACCAGGCTATCCATGTCAAACTGGATGGGGGAGTCTGCGTCTGGAGAGGCGGGGGGAGTGGAGGGGAGGGCTGCAGGTTCGGAGACCAGCTCCACCAGTGTGGCCTTGAACACCCCAGTGAAACGGGAGTCGTCGTCGTCGTCTCCTTCTTGGAAACTGTAGATGGTTTCGCGGCTGCTTTGTTGTTGTGCCGAGGAGAAGCCGGACACGGGGAGCTGCTGTGAGTCCCAGCGTGACTCTAACCTCTCTGACTCTGCCTCTCTCTGTGCCTCTCTTTCACCTGCAGGTGCAGCAGGCTCTTCCCGCTCCAACAAACTCCTCCTCCACTCATTTCTTGGTGCTGCGGCTGGCTCGCTCTCGTGGCTCCGATAAACTTTGGTCATGTCACTCAGCCTGTTGCTAAGGGTGATGTGTTCCTCTGGAGGGGAGGAGGAGAGGGAGGAGCTGCTGAGGTGTTTGTATGCTGTGGCCTCGGGGAGAGCAGAGGAGGAGGAGGAGGAGGAGGAGGAGGAGGAGAAAGACGTGGTGCTGGAGTAGGAGTCAGACATTCTGTAACTCGGAGAATCAGAAATGGAGGGATCCACTATTTTGTATGGTCTGTACTGAGAAACCCCCTCAAATCTATTCCTCCATTTGTACTCTGAGCCGATATCTGTTCCGTTTGATTCACTGACAGTGGTGCTCGTTTTGCTAAAGTCCACTGCATCCTGGCCGGCCTCAGCGGCATTGGTCTCACTGATCAGAGACACTTTACGGAAACGAGATTTGGATTCATCCTCCTTAGGGGGAGATGAATTCTTCAAGGACAGTTTGGTGCTGAGGCTGCTATAGCCTGAATTCATTTTGTCAACCGATTCCTTGTCGGCTTCAGGTGGCTGATTTATGGAAGCGAAGACTTCTGCAGATGCTGTGGGCGTCCTTGACGCTGCCAGGGACCTGGATGAATACAGAGAAAAAGAAAAACAGGCAAAGATGACAAAAACAGAAAAGACAGAGCGAGAGACAGAGTCTGGAGAGTCTGGTAACTGGCCCACAGTGTATCAAGTATTGCAGGGCCTTCAGGGTGTGGTGGCCATGCAATGCCAAAATGCAAATTAAACAAAGCAACTTTGTGTATCTTGATTTGCATACACACAGCTGTTTGACTCATTTTATGTCTGCATTTTTGACGTAAAGTGGTTGAAAGAATTTCTTTTAGAAACTGGGTGAGTTTGGAACAATGCAGTTGAAGCAGAAGTTCCAGCTGGATTCACTTTGCTCTGCACAAACACAGTCATAAACCAACTATTAGTTTGTGCTGGGAGGATCCTGTGCACATAACCAAAATGCTTTCACCTGACAAAAAGGTTACTGAAAGTCAACACTACATTTACAGCACATGAACTGTGAAAACTCTTTAGCACAACACCGTGTGTGTGTTTTCTTTGCCAGTGCAAGTGTCAGTCAACACACCCTTGGCATCCATAGACGGACCTGCTACATACTTGTGTGTGTGAGTGGTTATAGAGGCTTGATTACAAGGGTGGTATGCTGTGTATTTACAAGAATATTTATGGTATAACGTTAACACCGCCAAGAAGATTGGGCCTCACACGCAAGAACATTTTCGTATTCTTGCATTAACTTTCTCTTTTTCTCTTTCTTCTCCCTTTTTTTCGTACCGTGGCCTCGTACGAGTGTGCCTAACTTCAGATAACGGTGTAAATGACCTGCGTAAAGATGACGAATGCCACCTGTACGTAAATGTGCACGTGTTCATGAGAATTAGCATAATTTACACCCCATTGATACCATATACTATAAGGCTACGCGTCCTGCCCCATTCATCTGTCTCTGTCAATATGTCAGCACGCCGTCTAAAGACACGTTCTCTTCCAAGAGCCTGACGCGCATTCAAAAGAAGTAAGTCAGCCATGATGCGATATACGGAGACAAATTAACCTTCAATTAGTTGGATAATATACGTTTTTGCAGTTTGAGATGTTAATATTGATATTGTAGTGTTATACATGTAATACAATAGCAACAATGGTCAATTTAAAATAATGATGATATTGTTAGGCTAAAGGAATACATTTATAATTATAATGTTATAATTCAAATTGCAGAGTAAAACAGGATAATGTCAATGCAATTATAAAGTGTAATTTATATAGGATTTTATTTTTTAGTTTCATTATTTGTAATGAAATATACAATGCATTAGGTAAAAACGTAGGTTTGGATAACAGCAGACTAATTGCACATGATAAGAGAAAATTCAAAATATGAGAAAATTGGTGAAATTACTCGTACAAACCACTTATGAAAGAATCTGTTCATATGAGTGGTTCTTGCGTGACAACCATTGCGTTAATAATACGTTTACTTTTATCCATGTTTGAAGGAAAATGGTCTGGAAGTGTCTTAAGGACATACTGTATATGAATTTTAAAGGGGCACTTCACTGATTTTACACATGAAGTTCAGTTTACTCATCTTGCGCAGAACGACTCAGCCGTGAAAACAGTCGTATTATCCCTGCGCTTATGATCTGGTTTCTATTGATTCGCGAAGTCTTGAAAGCCCACGCACGCTGGGCATATTTGCATGTTACAAAAAAATAATAAAAACTTCATCAGTATTGTTCGCCGACCAAAAACATGCTAAATTTGAATGTCAAGTTTTCACAAGCATTAATTTTGAGTTGATCCTCCTCAGTGAATCATTTTCAAGGAGCGGCACGATTATCAACTCTGTTCACTTAAATGGCAAAAGGATTTCAAGTGAGTGACTACCAGTAAGAAGTGAAAAGGTTGTGAAAAGAATGCACATCATGACTCAATCGGGTTGGTGGATTATCCAAAGGTCATGAGAATATAATTGCCTCAGTGAGTGACTTTACAGCATGTGCTGCTACTTAACAAAAAGAAAAAAAACCTTTAAAAGGTCACAACCAGACAGGTATTCTCTTGCCTCATAGGCATTTGAACATTGTAACAGAGAAGAGTACACATGCAATCAAAATGCTATTTGAAGTATTTGACACAAATACATGTTTATTTCACATGGAAAACATGCAGAAATATCTGCAGCTGTTGGGGACTTTTTCCAAGTGACTGTGTATTGCTATGCAAAGCATCATTAAGTGCATGGGTGCAAAAAAATTTGAGTATCAGTGTCCCTGAACAGACTCGTCTCCACACAGTGACCACACAGGATGAGTCACTCTGTGTATCTCTGTTTGTTCTGCAGATCCAGCTTAAAGGTCATAGAGGTCATAAAGAGTCAATAGAGACATTTTTTATGATAAATAATTATTTTCTGAGTGTGTAGTTACTTTTCTATGGTTAATTAGATATTTTTCAGCCAAATGCAGCTACTCTTCATTGCTGAACTCTCATCTAAAATAAAAATTCTAGAAATCACACAGGCAGATATCGTAATAAACAAAACATTCTCGCTCCAAACTCGTCAAATACCGCAGCTTGGTCAGTGGCCGAAAGCTTCAAACTATGACGCTCTCGGTACCCCTCTAGCGTCAGTTTTGGACGTGTCAGGGACGGCGTGTCAGTTTCCGCTCGTTACATGCATACAGTCTCTTTTAAAAATGAACTTCCAACATAGCTTTACTTAGTTAACTTACCCAACAAAACAATGTGGTTAGGTTTAGGCAACAAAACCACTTGGTTAGGCTTAGGAAAAAATCTATTAAAAAAATGAGTACATTTGTTATGCAAAATAAGGATGTGCGTTACATAATTGGCGTTAAGTAGACTACGTAATTAACGTGACAAAAATACGTACTTGGTTTCACACAAACAGCGGTCTCCTGGGTGAAAGTCCTATGTTTGTTGGACCCGTCCATCCTCCCCTCCCACCCGACCTACAAGGACTTTCTCGCTCTTTACGCTACGTCAGTTGTTCTGACCGTCTAATAAAGACATGAATGGGTTTAAATTGGAGTTAGTTGAAAGCCCGGTGCGCCCCATACAGACGCTAAAGGGTGCCTCGGTGCGTCGGTATCAGACGCCGAGGGCAACTGACCAAGCGTCGGTATTTGACAAGTTGGGAGTGATAACGGGTTGTAATATATTCTTATGTCAACCACTTTTTTCACCAAATTTTTTGATCACCCAAAAAGGCGTACAGTAGGTGTGGTTTCAGAAGTGTGGGGGACACAATGAAGTAAATATACATGTATGCTATTTAGTATAGCAGTTATATACTGTATATATGCTATTTATTTCCTGCATTTATTTGCATTAAATCCATCTAACAACATCTAGTTATAGATACCTCATACTTTATGATAGACAATGTTGTATTTGCATGCCTCCTATAAAGATAAGCTGTAAAGCTGAAATATTAAAAAAAAAAGCAAGGGGAGAAGAAAATCGGACTTTGAAAAGTGAGGGGGACATGTCCCCCCCCCCCCCAGTGGAAGTCACGCCCTGGATAACCCTGGTGGATAAGACCTCCTCCTGGGACATGCTGAGCACATTGCTGCTCTAACCACAGAACCACACCTATCCCCGAGGGCACCCGCAAGTTCTGGCACCCGTCCTGAACCTCCTCATAGACTTCGCTACGTGCATGAGCCTCAAGGAGACGAGTAGACAGAGGCACACAGAGTACACTAGTGTATTTAGTAGCATGTACAGCCTGTGAACCACCTGTAAATCAAAACCCATGCTAGAACATGCAAAGCACCTGCCTCGACAGGGACCCCGAGTTCAAATGTACTAGTACATGGAGTAGAACACCTGGGGAAGTTTTGAGCGGTGCATATGAAGGTTAAGCGTGTTGAGCGTGTGTTAAGCGTCCCATGCAATTATGCATGAGCGAGGTATAATTTCCAGCTCTGTCTCGCCCGGTTATGCAGGATGAAATAATAACACCTGCCTCCATGTCATTACTTAGTAACCGTTTAACTCCTCTTAACAGCAACTGCTCTTCTTTCCGTACTGATTAACACCCTAAAAGTAATGTTTATCCTCCATCCTAGATGAAAAAAAGATGTTGGAACGTAGTCACTGTTGGCCTACACAGCCTAACAAGCAAAACAATAGTAAAAGACATTCCTTTCGCTTTAAATCTCCAGAGAATGACAACCATGTGCATAACAAAAGGTACCGCTACATGCTCAGGATATTTTACTCTGTCGAAAAATTACATGGAAAAATTGCTGCGAATCAAAAACAAAACCGTGCGTCAATGGGTGGATCCTTGATTAATATTGATTTTGAATGGTTGCCAGTTAGAGTTCTGTGGAAATGGATGAACTCAAGCAAGCAGGTCACATGCAGGCTACAGCTAACTCACGAGAGGCCAAAATGTGTTTCCTTCCATAATTACAGGATGAGAACTTTTCAGATCTGGTTGAGTCCAAAATATATACGTAACTTCTCTCTATTAATCTATGAGTGGGAAAAGAGTGAATCCCGCTAGCATGTTTTTCTCGTTCAGCTTCGCTCCTCTCTACATACCTATAGGGGATTAGAGTATGGCTTACAGAGTTTACACTGTTTTCTACAATTTGTCTGGCTGTCAAACTCCAGCAAGCCCGGCAGCTTTACTGAGCTCAAGGAGGCGGGTTAGTTTACACAACATCAATCTCTGTTAAAGGTAACTGCAACCATTATCCACGAGGCCACTTCCCTGTGATTAATCTAATTATTATGACTGCTTGTTAAACATTGTTTTGATACCATAAAGCATTAACGTTGGACGTCATGTCCAGACAGTCTTGTAGCTTTAACATTGAAGGGGAACTCCACTGATTTAACACATCAATATTATATTTGTGGGGGAAAAAAGCTGTATAAAGCCTTTTGTGGCTCCTGAGGGGAGCTGTGCGGAAATCGGATAAATTGCCTCAAGTGATGTCACTTGAATCAGCGTTGAAGAAAATGAAAACATATATCTGGGGGTGTGGGGACTTCTATGGCCCCGTCCCATGCTTGAGGATACATTAGCCACTACTGGCAGAAGGCACCCGAATCTCCGATCTGTTGGCACTTGAGTTGCATTGTGGGTAAAGAAGGCGGCAGGTTTTGTGAAGGAAGACGAATGCGTGGAATAAAAAAGACGATATCTCTGGTTCTGCCGCACTGATTTTGATATTTTTTTTCATCCAACAGTGTTATAGGAGTGCAATGCTACATTGTTGGAGTACTCTTTTAGAGATATAATACTGTAGATAGACATGTACTGTCTTTTTCACAAAAGTCATGTATTTACAAGAACAATAGTCCTGTTTACTAAAATGCTGATGATAATAGAGATGAACGGATCACACTTTTTCAGTCCCGATACCAATACCTGTGCTTTGGTATTATAGTTGGTATCGGTATTTGTGCATCCCTCGTTGATTAAAACCAGACATTTAGCCAATTCATACGATAGAAAACATAGCGAGATACATTAGGAGCTTCTCCTAATGGTAATTGCACCAAAGACTAAGCAACGGAGCAAAAAATCCATAATAACTTTTCAGCATATTGTAATTCAAGTCTTCTGAGAGATAACTACACTTCTGCACCTCCTCATGGCTCTGTTTTCAGGCTTTAAAAAAATCTAGCCCATGACGGGAGACTTTAACCAATCACAGGTAATTTCAGAGAGAGAGCGTTCCTTTTGGCTGTGCTCCGGCCATGTGAGCAGTGCTTGGTATTTCCTCACAAACTTTCTCATTTTACAGCTAAACAGTACACTACAAGATGATTCTGAAAACATTTGAGGTGAGAAATAGACATTACAGTAACAGAATATTGATGCATATTTGATCAGCGCTGCCTAGTTTGACCGTTTGGTCGGAGTTCGCGAGTGATTGACTCGTGGCTCTCATAGACGGCAGCCGGACGGCAGACTCCAGCTCAGCTCTGACTGGTTGTTTTCCTCCGGTCTGTGAAATCTTCCAGATGCCGTTAGGAGCACCGGAGGACACCAGAGGACACCGGAGAAAACCGAGGCAGGTGTTTTTTTTCAGATTACCTGTCTAATGTACTGCAAGATCTAGCGACCGTTTTATAAAAATAACTTTTTTTAATCATATTTGCTCCAATCTCTCCTACTTCAGCTTTAAATGGTGTAAAAGAATGTAAAGCATCAACAACAGAGGTGACCCAGGAAGACTCTCGGCCTGTGACAGCCAGGTGTTAAGAGGATGGATTTCCAGACGGTGACTTCTGTCAGAAGATGAGAAATATCAACAACAGAGGAAATTCTCCACAGGTTTGTCATTCCACTTGTTGTTTCAAGTAAGCTGTCAGACAACAGCCGGTCTGTCACACATGAAAGGAAAACAAAGGGCAAAAAGCTTAAGAGGACAAGTTCTGAGTAAAGACCTACAAGTGGCTTAACTGGCTTCAGATCTTATCCATTTCTTGTGTAGATGCCCCACGTGTTACTCCTCATGAAACCACTGCAGAGGAACCCTGTAAGACGGGTGGGGCTGGCCAAATGCCTCATCTGTCAGTAAGCATCAGCATACATGTTCACCAGAAACTCGGTTGTTTAACTGTATGTCTGACTTTGTTGGCAGGCTATGGAAAAAAACACACATCTATGGAAACACACATTCAACCTGTATATAAATCTATCCTTTTCCTTTTTTTTTTTTTACAAAAGCAGACTGTTTTGCATATAAAAAAAAAAAGTTTAATGCATGAATAAAGAGCCGGATATAAATTCATGGCTTGGGGAACTACCTAAATTCCGTTCTTTATTCTGCTTCATGTGTTTAGTTTTGCTCTATAATCAAATAAGTGGGTTGTTTCACTACTTATACAGTGTATAAGTAGCAGCTGAGCCTGCCCCATCTCCTATTTCTGTGTTGTAAAAGACACGTCTTTGCTGCCATCTTGTGACGTTAAAAATACAGCACATTCATCAGTCATACAGTATGTAAAATTGACACCAACGAGCAATATTTAAGTATTGTGTGTAATGTACACAGCAGTGCAAGTACTGTAGAAAGAAGCTGTTTATACAGTGTACATCTACTGTAGTGATGCATGCAACGCCACTATAGATTCCTTTATATTGTGAGTACAGCGAGGCAGATTGAAGCTTTTCTTTTGTCACAGAATGTACTGTAACTGCAACAGTTAATCTGCACCTGTCATCAGGTGCCACAAATTCCTCAGAAAAATCTTATCTTTCTCAGATCTCAGAGGGAAGCCCATGGTCTTTGCCTGCAGCTGTTAACACTTTTGACACGCACCAAACAAACCAGTAGCCATAAAATAACACATGCCTGTGCACAATAACACATGTTCAAATACCACAGCTCCAGTCCTGCTGTGCCGAAGAGAGCAACCTTCCTGTACAGTATGTGCTGTATTGTCACAACCGGTGTGAAATACAATACTTGATTCGGCACTTGAGACGGTGCTCTTGAAAAATCTTTAAAAAATGATTTGTTACATTACCCCGTACAACCTGAAAAGCAGTGGATTTTTTTTCTGCTTTGACAGTATGGTTACTCTCAATTATAGATCCAGACTCAGTATGCATCAAGGTGGGGAAATATGTCAAAGAAAAAGCAAAGTTCATTACTTGTGGTACACTCTTTTTTAAGTTAAAATTAAGAATACTTTTTGATCTCTAGCCTATGTTTGCTGTGACTGAATTGAGATTGAACTGCTGTCCATAACGTAAAAAGTTGTACAGCGTGCGTCATGTTTGAGTGTATGCATCACAGTGGGCAACCTCAGTGAAGCCAATGCTGAAGTGCCTTAAACTTGCATTCTTTCTAATAGCCAGCAGGGGGCGACTCCTCTGGTTGCAAAAATAAGTCTTGATTGTATATAAGTCTATGAGAAAATGACCCTACTTCTCACTTGACTTAATACCTCAGTAAACATTGTAAACATGAGTTTATGGTCTCAATCTGTAGTAAATTATTGTCCCATTTAGAGTCAAATAGACCATAAAGCAGGGGATGCTTTAGGACATGGCTACCTTGTGATTCACAGGTCGCTACCACGGTGTTGTCTGGCCTGGGAGTTGTCCTGTTCTCGTCCTAGAACTTTAACCCTTTCACAGTGTGTTTTCAGTTTATGAAAGTAAACTCTAACATTTTGGTAGCCTAAAAATGTCTTATTCCACATTCGGTTGTACTTAGCTCCACCCTCGTGTCACTTCTGGTTGCAAAAAACCAAGATGGCGACGGCCAAAAAAGCCGAACTCGAGGCTTCAATACGGCAGTCCGCAAACCGATGGGTGACGTCACGGTGACTACGTCCACTTCTTACAGTTTATGGTGTGTCAGTGTGTGTCGAGTTAAAGAGAGAGGGTGAATGTGCTGTGTGGATTCTGTTGCAGGGCATAGACTAGTTGTTGCATGGTTGTGTGCAGTAGTTGAGTGAATGGCCTTATTGTTAACGATATTAGCCTTGGTGATGTGTGTGCAAAGCATGTATAGTTGATTGCCTTGGCTTGCATCCATTAAATCTTGTAGTCTATTGAGTCTGTGTAAGACTTCAGCATAACACTGGAGCACTGTTCACAACCTCAATCTTCTTTTCTGTTTTTCCTTGTGACATCACTTATTTGTGTGAACATTCAAAAGCTTGATCATAGGCCAGTATCGGATAAAACTTTGTTGCAATGCCAAAACAGAACTGTGTGTATCAGCATTCTGGCAGAGACACACAATGCTCCATGTGTCGGGACATGTTGTGGAGTGAAAATGGATTGTGATCCTATGAGTAAGTTACTGCAGCAGTGAGAAACATGATTATAATGCGACTCTGCTCCTGTGATACTCCCAGAAAAACTAAAATTGGAAGCATGACACAGACTCTGAGCACATGAAACCCCTAGCTGTGTTAGTGCAGGAGGAGGCTGGGGAGATAAAGGCAGTTAAAATTGCCGAAAGTGACACAATCTGTTTACATGGACTGCTCAATTGGTCATATATTATAGACTGTATATGGAAAATTAGACTTTTAAAGGAACAGTGTGTAACATTTCTGGGGATCTACTAGCAGAAATGGAATATAACAACAATTCATAACTATGTTTTCATTAGTGTATAATCACCTGAAACTTAAGAATCATTGTGTTTTCGTTAGCTTAGAATGAGCCCTTATCTACATGGGGAGCGGGTCCTCTTCATGGAGTCCGCCATGTTTCTACAGTAGACCAGGACGGACAAACCAAACACTGGCTCAAGAGAGAGCCTTTCACGTTTTTACGTTAACTGAAGGCCACTGTAGTTCTTCGACGGAAAGGGAGGAATGAGCGGAGGGGTATTCAGTTGGTTGCAACCTGCAACCTCACCACTACATGCCACTAAATCCTACACACTGGTCCTTTAAATGTATTAAGCAAAAATGCCAAACATTTGCTGGTTCCAGCTTCTCAAAATCTGAGGATTTTCTGCTTTTCCCTGTTTTATATTATTGTAAACTGAACATCTTTGACTGCTGGTCGGAGAGAACAAGCAACCTGAGGATCTCACCTTGGCCTCGGGGGAATATGTATTTTGTATTTGTCACTATTTTCTGATATTTACAACCTTTACAACGGTTAATCGATTAAATGGAAAAAATGATTGATATATTAAACAATAAGTGAGTGTTTTGTGAGTGAGTGCTGAGTGTTTGGAGATGATCTGCTTGTAAAAATGTAAATGTATTGTTTGGAAGGGATAAGTAGGAATCATTTACCATCACTTTTTCTTTGTGTATTGAACCACGATCTCTGTATTGTGTATTGCACCAGACTGTGAAGCGACTGTGTTGTTACACCCCCACAAATCAATACTTATTGTCCTCAGTGATCGCTCAGGGTTGAACAAATAGAATGGACTAACTTCACACTGTATGTGGATCATGACAGGTAATCTGTGGACTGCACACATGCTCCTTGGGTTAGGTTACAGAGCTGAGGGTATGTGACAGTGATCCTGTGTTATATCACTTAACATGTGTCACATTCAACAGGGTGTGTTCAAAGCTACACAGGTAGACAGCTCTGTTGGTAAACAAGACTTTTTTTTTTTTTTTAATCAGAGGAAATGTTGAGCAATCGCACATTTCAGGGCCTTATAAAGAGGCCACACGGTAAGGTGAGAAAGTTACACATTTAAAAGTGTATCATCTTGGCTGCACAAGTATATTGATTTACATTAAGACGATCGCTTATGTGTCTAACATACCCCTTAGGCCACATGTTGCACATTCCAGCAGAGAAGCTACAGAGCTGCGATTTCCTAAATGACAGCATTCAATTTGTAAAATAACTCTCTCTTGTTGCCCTTTCCCTTAATGCCCTCACAAACTATCAATTACACACAGATTTAAGGGCTACTAAATCAACTTGTTCATTCACATTTATGTTGAGCTTCAAATCAAGAACACCATGCAGCCCTGGACTCTAAGATGAGAAGACTCTCCACTTACCCCTGATCCAGGTCGGGTTGCGCTTCTGCCGGATGCTTGTGTCTATCCGCTTGTGTCTCTGCAGCTTCCGGATCAGGACTACGTGCGTCTGCGGTCGGGGCTGACAGCTCGACTGCCACCTGTTCGTGCGTCGTCCTTGTTCTGCCTGTGCTCTGAGTAATTGTATCCACCCACTCACTACTCTGCCGAGCCCTATTGTGTTCGATCTCTGCGGCATCTGATTGCGGCTCAGCGCTGCGTGTCAAAGCTCCCGTGACAACCTCTGCTCCGGCAGACGGATCTGTGACTGCGCTCACTGCAGTGCTGCTGCTGGTTTCTTTGCTTGCTTCACCTATTTGGTCTGCCTCTGCCGTCGGGGAAACTTGCTCTTCTGCCTCTCTAAATCTGGGTGTGATCATGACTTCTTCTCTTGTGTCGCTGGAAGCAGCATGCACGTATTCAGAACTCCTAGTGTCTTTGTGAGTCCGATATTGGATCTCCTGACTTGGGAGTTGCTCCTCTCCATTAGGGGGGTCTTCTGTTTCCAAATCCTTGGTCCAGTTTCCCTCAGACCCCTCCCCTAGCCCATGCGGCCCACTGGAGGGTGGAGCAAAGACGCATGCCATCACCTGCTGAACCGGTGCGACAGGTTCCCCCTCTTTTCTGTCCTCCTCCGCCTCTTCTTTCACTTGTGGCAATGCTGTGGTTGCTATTTCTTTCTCCGAACTCTCTGCATCATTGCCTACAAGAAACTCAGATGTTTTAAACTCCTGCACTTCTGATCGCTGACCTCCTATTTGTTGCTCCACTTCAGTTCGGCTATTGAGATCCTCTTTCTTTTCTGCATTGCACATTTTGCCTCCCTCATTCTGCATTTTAACAGTTACCACCCGAAATTCTCCCTCCTTTCTCTCCTCCTTCGCCTTTTCTGTTACCTGTGGCAATGCTGTGGTTTCTACTTCTTTCTCTTGACTCTTTGCATCATTGCCTACAAGAAACTCAGACGTTTTAAACTCCTGCACTTCTGATCGCTGACCTACTACTTGTTGCTCCACTTCAATTCTGCTATTGAGATCCTCGTATTCTTCTGCATCGCCAATTTTGCCTCCCTCATTCTGCATTTTAACAATTACCACCCGAAATTCTCCCTCTTTTCTCTCCTTCTCCGCCTCTTCTTTCACCTGTGGCAAAACTGTGGTTGCTACTTCTTTCTCATGACTCTTTGCATCATTGCCTACAAGAAACTCAGACGTTTTAAACTCCTGCACTTCTGATCTCTGACCTCCTGCTTGTTGCTCCACTTCAATTCGGCTGTTGAGATCCTCTTTCTCTTCTGCATCACCCATTTTGCCTCCCTCATTCTGCATTTTAACAATTACCACCCGAAATTCTCCCTCTTTTCTCTTCTTCTCCGCCTCTTCTTTCACCTGTGGCAATGCTGTGGTTGCTACTTCTTTCTCCTGACTCTTTGCATCATTGCCTACAAGAAACTCAGATGTTTTAAACTCCCGCACTTCTGACCTCTGACCTCCTGCTTGTTGCTCCACTTCAATTCGGCTGTTGAGATCCTCTTTCTCTTCTTCATTGCCCATTTTGCCTGCCTCATTCTGCATTTTAACAATTACCCCCCGATATTCTCCCTCATTTCTCATTCTTATCTCCGTTTCTGCAACCACCATCTGCTGTAGAAACTCCTCACGCAGCCCGGCCTCTTTCGCCCCATCTACCATGCGACTTTCTTCCCTTTCATCCACAGTGTGTATCACTTCAACCCCACTCTCCTCTGCGTTGTCCTCTTCGGCACTGTAATAGACCTCCACGTCATCTGATCCCACGCTCAGATATGCTGGACTTAAAGGCTCAGCTGTTTGTCCAGAGGGAGCAAAAAAAGTCTCGCTTGTATCAATTCTTATCTGAAGACGCTTCGCTTCACTCATTTTTCCAGGCACGGGAGAGGGACAGGTGGGATCGTCGCTCGCCTCGTCTGTGACTGACTCTTTGACTAGGATCACTCTCCGTTTGGAGTCCGTAACCTGAGTATCTTCCCCTTGGGATGGTGCATCGTCAGAAGCGGGAGGGGCAGAGCTTTGAACCGCAGGAACTGACCCAGCATTGTCTTTAATGAGGCTAAAACTGTCTGGTTTCACCTCTGAAAGGGAGCGAGTCAGCTCTGAGTTAGGAATTTTATCACCATCAGCAGCTTCGGAACCTGAATTGAGAGAGGAAGGTAGATATCTGCGGTAGATATCAAGGTCTCTTTGAGGCTCAGAAGCAGTAGAAGTTTGGTAAGAGGTAAATCTGGAAGTGGAGCGGTTCAGCTCTGAGTAAGGGATTTTATAACTGTCAACTGGTTCGTAACCTGAATTGAGAGAGGAAGGTAGATATCTGTTGAAGATATCGGGGTCTCTTCGGGGCTCAGAAGCAGTAGAAGTTTGGTAAGAGGTAAATCTGGAGTATAGCGCATTAGTGTCTGTGTGACGTTCATTAAGAACCATGACGGGTTCTGATTCGGTGTTGAGATGTCTTGTCTCGGTCCGGATCTGAGGCGGCGGGTTTGAGAGGGATGACACTACATCTGAGGTAAAACTCTGGGGGAAAAGTGAATCATACAACGCTCCATAAACTGCAACTTGATTGACAGGACGAGCGCTCTTCTCACCGCTAACTGCCGAGGTTGTGGTGACACTCTCGGCAGATTCGGGAGTAGATCTCTCAGTGCGAGAAATTGAGACTTCTTGATGGACAGAAGCAGAGTTGAGAGCCGTGTCGTAGGCTTGAGGAACAGGGGTTGACTCTGTAATTACGCCGTCAATTTCTGAGTCGACAGTTGCCAGGGAGAATTTACCATTTTGAGTTGTACCGTCAGCTACGTCAGGGGCATCGGGTTCATGATGTGATAATGCAACTCTGGTGGATTCAGTAAGAGCGATTTCTGCTTTTGTGTCAGACTGCTGGGGGATGTCATCATTGATTGGACCGTTGCTTGTGGAGACAAAGTCAACAACCGCTGCTTTGTGATTTGAGGTGTCAAGAACGGTTGGAGGCTGGCTAGCTGGAAGGCTAGGTACGGTCTGATTGTTGACAGCTGAGGCTGTTTCTGTACGAGTGGTGGATGCAGACGCATTGGAGTCATCATGAACAAGAACGTTCTCTTTCTCCTCTGATGAGTCTGAATTATCCAGCTGCAGCTCAGGGATGGTAGCCAGTGGTGCTTTCTGCGGTTCCTCGTATACGTCAGCAAGAACGGAGCCGTTCGTCAGAGGCTCCGCCGCCTCTGGTTGGGCGTTTACGGCCTCAGATGACTGCGACTGGTTCGGGAGAGTGGAATATGATTCTGACTGGTTTGTGGCCATTGGGGGAGGAGAGGGGATGTCAAATGTATCGCTGGTGTCAAGCTCCGGTTGGGACATGCTGAACCTCGTCTTTGTGTTGGCCTGATCCAACTCCATCTGACTGAGGTCCGGAGGAGTCTAGAAGAAGATCATTCACAGAATTTGCATTTGTAGATATGGATAAGTTGGCCCCAGTTTGTACCTCTCTTGTTTTATCATTACAATCGAGCAACAGGGCCAAGCATTATGTCATTCTGAAAGATAAATCCCTGGTGATCTTTCAAAACTTGATAGTCTTTATAGAATCATTAAACCTGCAATAATTGTTTAACTGTGACTTTTCTGCTTTCACTTTTACAACATAGTAGGCGTAGTAGACCCCTACTGACCCACATCTATGAGGCTTATAACGACTGATAACACACATTTAATGAGCTGTCAAATCGGGTGTTTTTATGGCCACCTGGCGAATGTAAGTCCAATATTCACTGAAGCATTCATTCATTGAAAGATCGTCCTAAGTGTATTTTTCAGAAAAACAAATGGTTAACTCTGCAATGGAAATACAGACAATTATACAAATATAATGAAGATATAGTCTACAAACTGGGGCTATTGATAAATCAGGCAAAACAATATGATCATATAGCTATATAAGCAGGTGATGCACCAAATTTGCAAAGTTATATAAACGTTTTTTCATTTGTCACACATGAAAACAACACTCAGGGCAACAGGGTTACCTCCTCTCGCTCTTCAACGCCAGACCTATGAAGGCCAACGGTGCTCTTAGAGATATTCTCTTCATCATTCTTCTTCCTCTTTCTGAAACCAAAGGAGAAGGTAGCAAACCTTTTGGGCTTACGGAGGTCCAACTCTGAGTAGCTGAATTCTTTGTCCTGAGAGGAAGAGGGAAGGATGGAGGGAGGGATGGAAAGTGAAACAGGGAGAGAGGGAGGAAGAAATGCAAAATGTAAGACTCTCAGGACGATAACATGTTTCTAAAAGCATCTAGAAATAATTTGCCTTAACCAATACCGGATATTGTGATTAATAATTGGGACTTTTTATTTAACTAAATATAAACTGAAAATAAATACCCTACATACCAAACATACTTAACCTTTTTAAACGCTTGCCAATGGCTAATTAGAAACCTCCAAGTGCTACCTCTATCATTGGTAAGAATGAGGATATTGCACAATGAAAAAATATTCTTTATTGTAAACCAGGAAAAGGAGTCGACACCCTAACTTCATTCCAAGCAGTAAAAGGTGCTCCACCCTGGAAAAAAATGAAAGACTAGAAGAACACGATCTGCTAAACCTGGTAGCTGCCAGCTTGAATGCTATCAATTGGATTGGCTAGGTAAAAATATAAGAATTGAGGCAACTTCCTGTCCTTTTCAGTTACTCCAGTATACTTTTACATAGCCTGTAGCATAGAGTATAGCATAGATTTACAGCAAATAACATCTGCAACCAGTGAGTTAGTTTATCATCAAATAATTATGACCTCTTACTGAAGTCATAACAAGAACACAAGGCTGTCAGTCACTGCCATCAGCCAGCTTTTGAACTGGGCGTGTCGGTCAAATTCTTCCTTATGTGATGGATAGTTTGAAAAGTATGACAAGCAAAGAAAACAATCACAGTGGAGTCATAGCTGAGGCTGTAGTGGGTGGACAGTGTTAGACACATTTTAAGTCTAGTGCTCTGAGGTGTCAGAGATTATATCAGAGATTTAAAAAAGGCCACACACAATTTCTGTTATTATTACTGTGACTCCAGTAATTCAATTACCTTTTGACAGGTCCTACCATTCAGAAAAATTGTGTTTCCATTATGGCTGTTAAATTTAAATTTAAAATACAGCGTTAACGCAAATTTGTTTTAACGCCACTAATTTCTTAACGCAACTTGTGATTTTTAGGTTGTAGTTGGCTCAGTTTTAAAGTTAGAGTGAAGATACTGACATCATACTAGCTTGTCGTGAAAGAGGTTAAATAACGCTCCAAACTGAAGATAAATTTTGATGTAGAAAAACTGGCATGGCCATTTTCAAAGGGGTCTCTTGACCTCTGACCTCAAGATATGTGAATGAAAATGGGTTCTATGGGTACCCACGAGTCTCCCCTTTACAGACATGCCCACTTTATGATAATCACATGCAGTTTGGGGCAAGTCATAGTCAAGTCAGCACACTGACAGCTGTGGTTGCCTGTTATGATTTGAGCATATTTTTTATGCTAAATGCAGTACCTGTAAGGGTTTCTGGACATTATTTGTCATTGTTTTGTGTTGTTAATTGATTTCCAGTAATAAATATATACATTTGCATGAAGGAAGCATGTTTGCCCACTCCCATGTTGATAAGAGTATTAAATACTTGACAAATCTCCCTTTAAAGGTACATTTCGAACAGATAAAAAATGTGTGATTAATTTGCGATTAATTACGATCAACTATGGACAATCATACAACTAATCAGGATTAAATATTTTGATCAATTGACAGCCTTTTGTTTGCATCTTAATTTAACATAAATCTTTTTAAAAAAAGGTGACAAGCACAATGTACTGTTGCACAACCTTTTAGCATTTACCATTTGTCAGTTGTAGCAACAGTGCTCGCTGTTAGTTGTTTGGCAAGAGAGAAACCACAGCTGTCAGGTGTGCACTTATTAGTTGAGATGATCAGCGGAAACTTAATTATGTTATCACTGGTGACATAAATACACAATGTAAATAATGTTCAGCTCCCTGGGGCAGAAGCACAGTCACACAAGGGACTTGTAGCAGACAGTCGTCGTTGGTGTTAAACCTGACCGTCAGTGGATCATGCAGCTAAACAAAAGGCCAATGGGATGCTCTGTTCTACTGATGTGATGGTGCATTTCAATTCATCCCCAAGATGTGCATTGATGAGGGATTGTAGTGGCGATGTCAGTGATGCATTTCACCTGAATAACCCTCAATCCAACCCTTGATGATTTTTGCACGATGACATACTTTTGTTGTTGCAATCTCTTTGGGTGTATGGCCACGAACAGTACAGGGTAAAGAGCGGTTCATTGTGTGTTCCAAAAAAAAGGTTTGTTGTGTCCCAGTGACCTGAATCGACCCATGTCCACCAAAGGTTGCCTCCCACATTGCAAAGTTCTGATAAGGTATCTCATGTTCTAGTCTACTGGTAAGGATCAAACCCTCGCAGCTTTTAAAGTCTGCATCATTTGTTCACACGCAAAGCAATGGTTCAAATCTCCTGATCACTGTACGCAGTCATTCTGAGAGCTGACACATGTTCACCTCCTGAATTTCATGCTCATATGCTGCTCTGCATGTAGCACCTGCCAAACCTATGCATTACAATTTAAGCAGTAAAACCTACAGTATGAGTGGGATTACTTTGTTTATCTGCGCCACCTGTCCTACAGGTCTCAGTTTAGTGAAGCACTGGTGCCCTCTTCTGGAGGGAATAAAGAAGTCTTTAGTGTATTTCTCCTGTTTCTCTGTCTAACTCTGTATGTGTCACATCTGCTGCAAGTACACATGGGAAATAAGACCAGAGTGATGCAGATAAAACTAAACCATAACATTGTGGACATAAAGTATTCAATATATACCAAGTGCCTGTGTGACTGTGTGCACAGATGTACTGTGCGTTTATATACTGTAGGTATGGTGCCCTCTAGTGTGGAGTCACGCAGCCAATTGAATGTCTTTTTTTGGGTGTAACCCAATTTATAAGTTTATAAGTGAGGTTATTAAGTCTAAGTGTGGTTAAATAACAATGGATAAATATTAGTTTAGTTTAGTATATTGGGATCCCCATTAGCTGACGCCAGGACGCCAACTAGTCCTTCCTGTTGTCAGACGATTATTATTATGAAAATAAGCACAGTATTATATTATATAATACTGTGCTTATTTGCATATAGTGCATATTCAGGTTGCCTGCAAGTGTGTACTTGTGAGTGTAAGGGGGTCATAATTGTGTGAGCAAACCCCCTAGAGGGAAACCGCAGGTGGAATGCAACTATTGTTGAGGAGGGGATCATGAAGTCACCTAACAAGGGGCCATTTAACTCAACTTTCACAAACAAAAAATTTTGCCCCCAAGGACATTCTTGTGTAGACAAGTCTTAGTGTCTTTAGAGTGCAGAGACAAAACCTACAGGCCTGTCCTGAGAAAAACACAAATATGAATACACCCACGACTAGAATATGAAAGATACCACAACAGTGTATGTATGTACGTATCAATGTTAGGGATGATTTAGGGAAGAAACCAGTGTGTGAATGCCTTTTTTAATGTCTTCTTTAATGGCGCGTGTGGATGGTATTGTTTTCACTTGTGACTCTGTGTGTGAGTTATCATGGTAAAATGTGGTCCTGGAGATACCTGCTGTAGCGGGAACTACTACAGAGGCGGCTTTGAGGGCTATGCCAGGTGTTTGTCTGTCTTTCTGTGGACAGATTATGTCACCGTGATAGTGAACCGTGCAAAATGCACGGTTTTATTTTAACTTGCTAAATCATGTGCATGACATTTGTCGACTAATATATCAAGTTTCAACTGAATGTCATCCTGTAAGCCTCCCAGGCAGCAGAGGAGGAAAGTTTTCAGTTGTTGTTGCGTCATTCACATCCAGAGTAAAATGTTTGTCTTGTCTTAAAGCTACAGTTGGTAACATTGAGCAAATATGATAAAAAAAAAAGTAAGTTTTATAAAACAGTCACTATATCCTGACAGTAGTGTATGAGACAGATAATCTGTGAAAAAAAAATCATGTTCCTCTGTGTCCTTCTGTGCTCCTAATGGCATTTGCAAGATTCCACCTTCAACACCGCGGCTTCAAGGCTTTGATCAGCGCTGCCTAGTTTGATTGGAGTTCACAAGTTTCATATTTGCTCAAAGTTACCGACTGGAGCTTTAATAAACACACAGAAAGAGTCATTCAAAACCTTTCTGGATCAGTCAAATCAGGTGAACATTTTGTGCTTAAGACATATTTTATTGGTATACAGTGCAGTAAGAAAATGCAACAAAAAAAAAGATATTCCCCATTCAGAATTTCTATTGCAGAAATAATCCAAGCTGTGGCATCAATATAAACTGATGAGGAAATTGGTAACGTATTAAATGCGGTAATTTCAGGGCACGGCAAGGCAGTCCATTTAAAAACCGGTTACCAGTCTGGCAATCGGCCGTCAGCTTTTGATTGACGAGCTTGACTGAACAGTTGACATATTTTCAGTGCTTATAATTGTGGTCACAATGGTCCTGTGTAATTAAAGGCCATATTTCATAAATGATGATGATCCCCAGGATGACTTAACATATTTTGCATAGCACAAATGTATCTCTCTCTGCGTGTCACACACCCAAAAAATATCTCTTATAAGTTCCTGGCTTATCCTCCTTGTGTGGCATCATATCTGCAGCAGATTTTCACAACTAAAGTCCAACATTTCTTGCAAACTCAGACTAAGGCTGTGCCCATTAGGGGTGGAAGGAAATATCGGAAAAAAAAAAATAATAATAATAAATATGGCGATATTATGTTTTGTGATACTGTATCGATTTTTATTATCGATTTTTATTCAAATTTGGCATGCAGCGATTAACTCAGTCAATACTTTATTTCATTTGCAAAGAGATGCGCCCTCTCAGTGTGTGTGCCCTCTCAAAGTAGTGCTATTATGTTGGATTTTACAGGGACTGTGATAAATGCAGATCCCACTGTTTTTACTCAGATTTTATGCATATGGTGGACAGTTTTCCTAAAATTAGATTAAAAAAAAATCACAATACATCGCCTTGTTTACAGTATCGCAATATATTGCAATTTATTGAATCGTTACCTGCCAGATTCTTGCCAATACACAGCCCTAGTTCCTATTACTACAAAATAATGCTTATTTTTTGACCCACAATATACTAATAATCAGAAAAAATGTATCTGATTCTACAGTATCTTTGCCAATAAGAATAACTACTGTAAAAATGACAAATATTTTTTTAATTGGTGGTCTAAAATGTTCACTGTACGTAACATAAGAGAAATATGTGTGATTGCAAAACTCTTATTTACTTTTAAAACCTAAAAGGAGATCTTGTCAAACCAAAAGGTATAATTACTCATATCAGGTTCCACTATTCAATTCAATTCAGTTCAATTTTTCATTTTTCAAAACACATAAAAATAGTTATCTTTGTATAAGCCTATACATGTAAAATACATCCACATTTAAAAAAAAAAATAAGGTTCACAAAAATACTTCTGATGCACACAAAAATATTTCTTGTTATAAAATAAATTGTTATATAATAAATGTAATAGAAATCCACAAATATATGTATTTAAAAGTATTTGTAAGCTTGATTAAAAACATGTTCATTTATATATAAATCACAAAATTCATTTGTGAATCCTTCTGTGTGCATTCATTAATATTGAGACTGATCTGACTCCATACCACTAAACTGGATGATGCTATTTTGAACGCACAAGTAAAGCCTTGTGGGCATGTAGCTTACACACCAACATATACACCCCTTGACATGACCTAGTCAAAAATATTTCCTGCTTGACTGCATTGTCTGAAATACTTAAAAGGGATAGTTCATATCTTTTGAAGTGGGGTTGTATGAGGTACCTATCCATAGTTGGCGTTTTACCTGCAGTAGACGGAATACATTCTTCACTGCTTTACCTTGTCGTCAGACAAGCTGTTATATCCATCTATGCTCTCTTCAAAGCCACCAGACTCCATTGACAAAAACAGTATAGATAAGTTTCACTTTCAGTTCAGTTCCCCGTCAGAAAATATTCTAAATATAGCGTACACTTAAACTGATATTGCGTTTTTTAGGTGGTCCTTTCTTTTAGGTGGCTAAAATAAGTTTTGCTGTCCACAGCAGTACATTGCTTTGCTTCGGTGCTGGTCATCTACTGTAGGTAATACACTGACTGTGGATAAGTACCTCATACAACCCCACTTCAAATAATCCAAACCATCCCTTTGAAAAAGCTGAAAAAATGTGGACTGATGGTATTACCTGGGAAAAGAGATCAATTACACAAACAGCTTGACTGACCTTTGACCTGGGTGCGGTGCCATAGAGAGAAGACCTCTTTTTGTCCGCAGAGATGTTGTCGGCCCAGGACTCTCCAGCCTCAGCAGTGTTACTGGGCTCAGCAGCACTGAGGGGAACACAGTTTAAAATGTGAAATTAGTGGAGTCTCTACTAACTGAATCCATTTTAAAATATGAAAGCTGAAACTGTGTTTTTCAATGTTTCCCACAGCAGAAATAAATATGTAAATAATGTGAGCTTTGAAGTGCTGTTTGGTCACACATATGACTGACTTTTAACATTTGTTTTTAATTATGTGAATAGAGACAACCTTTTATGATGAATTCAGGGATAGATGCTAATGTTTTTAAGCAGCGGGCCATCAAGCCTCTAAATTTAGTGGCCGAAGTAGATTTTTGGTGGCCCAAATGTAAACTTATATGTAAAAACTAGGGCTGTCAATCAATGATAATAGTTAACTGCGATTAATCACACATTTTTTATCTGTTCAAATTGCACCTTAAAGAGAGATTTGTCTAGTATTTAATACTCTATCAACATGGGAGTGGGCAAATGTGCTTGCTTTATGCAGTGTATACATTTATTATTGGAAGTTAACAGCACAAAACAATGACAAATATTGTCCAGAAATCCTCACAGGTACTGCATTCAGCATAATAAATATGCTCAAATCATAACATGGCAAACTCAAGCCCAACAGGCAACAACAGCTGTCAGTGTGTCAGTGTGCTGACTTGACTATGACAAACTGCATGTGATTATCATAAAGTGGGCATGTCTGTAAAGGGGAGACTCGTTGGTATCCATAGAACCACTTTTCATTCACATATGTTGAGGTCAGAGGTCAAGGGACCCCTTTGAAAATGGCCATGCCAGTTTTTCCTCACCAAAATTTAGTGCAAGTTTGGAGCGTTATTTAGCTTCCTTCATGACAAGCTAGTATAACATGGTACCAATGGATTCCTTAGGTTTTCTACTTTCATACGATGCCAGTGTCTTCACTCTAGCTTTAAAACTGAGCCCGCTACAACCTAAACATCATGTTAATGCGTTAATGAAATTAGCGTTATCGCGTTATCTTCGCTTTAACATTAACAGCCATAGTAAAAACAATACAGAAAAGGCAATTTAATGCAACTTAACACGCACAAATTTTATTGCTGTTTTTTTTTTTTCATAGTCCGCCTTTTGTGTTTCTGGTTCTTCCGTAAGGATCACATTTGAGTAGGCTTGTAAACCCATACTTCAGTAGCCCCGATATATCGGTAGCTAGCCGACGAGGAGTACTGTTGGCTGTTTTTGTAGAATGTTGAACTAAAAGGAATGAGGTAGTGATAAACTATACATATATGTCATCCTGTTAAAGTACTGGCTTTAAAAAAAGAGGAAATATGCTGCTTAGCAAAATAAAGTGAATCATTGCATTGGGAATGTCGAATAGAACCGGCTCAGCAGAGAGTGAGTTTGTGTTTCTTAGAACAGCGTTCCATTAAGTGTGACTTTTATATAGAACAAAGGGTAATTGTCTGGCTAATTCCATCAGGATAAATTTAATTTAATCAAATTAGTTATTTCATTAAGATGATTCAATTTTCTGTCCATTTTGTTGTGAAACAAGCGGCTGTTCGGCTTTGATCGGTCATCAGAACTGTTTACCGACTTGTGTCCCGAGACGCTGGCATTAGTGTGATGCTGCAGGGGCTTCAAAGTCAACAGAGAGGCTCCAGCAATAATCATCACGTCAAACAAATGACACAAACATCTCTTTATGCACAAACGCCGTTTTCCTTTGCACAAATAGTATCAGTGCCATAATTTATAGACAACTGTGACTTCAAGAATTAGTCATTCAGGTATTCTGTTAGACTGCCGGGGCGGAACTGGTTGTTTACTAATTAATACGCAATGATAAGCACCGATAAAACGATGTTCATTCCACTAATTGAGTCGCACATAGCTAACGTTAGGTAGAATAATTATATATAAGCACAAGAAGAATGTCGCTGCCTGTGTTATAATCTTAATTTTCTATATACTGTGAATGAGTGTTTTTTCGCGGTACCATAGCCCATCTGCTGTACGCACCGCTGTCACAATCATCGCCATCATTTTATTGGCTCCGAGCAGTGGAAAATAAATTAATAACAACAATAGTAGCCTAGCCCTTACGCACGGGCCATACCGGACATATGTGCGTCACGGAACCTCTTGCACTGCCCACGTGAGCAACGCGGCTCAGGCGCGGCTGTGTGTCAGCTGCTCTTCTAGAGATGCGAGGTCTCGCCTATTTTTTCCACCTGCCGCGCGTGGTTCACAGCCATATCTGTAGAATATGTCACAGACATGAAAATAAGTACATATTTATTTTTAACACTTTCTGTTCACGTTTCAAAATAAAAGCTCTCTAGCATTTTTTTATGTGAACAGAATCCCTTTTGTTAACATAAGGCTTTTATTCTGAAATATTTGTAGGACATTGTTGGGGAAAATGCAGTGACATGCATGGCTCTATAAATTAATAGAGTACTGGCTTTTAATTGTGGATTATTATTATTATTATTATTTTTATTTACAAATGAGCACACGCTTCTTAACCTTTTGCTGTGTAAAATAAATATAACTGATATTTATAATGAAATGAGATGGCCAATTATGAAAGACAAACTCTATGTAGAAAGAAAGGGCTGGCAGCAGCAGTGCTGACGGACACTAAACACGTGAGAGACGCAGCAGTTCAGCGAGGCAGCCGTCACGTGCTGCTCATGCATCCACAGTGGCCCGGGGCTTACTGCTGGATCAGGGCTGAGCATCAGCTGGTTCAGGTGTGCTAGAGCAGACAGAGCTGGAGCAGGTAGGGGGTCCGGAGGTCTGGAGCTGGGAACCAAAGGTCTCTAGGCTATAGGCTAGAATAAATATAACTAATCAAACTGAATCTGCTCCATTGATTTACAGAATACGATTTTACATGGCAAACATTGGCAGAATAATGAAACGTTCAGAAGAAGGATGTGATCTGTGTAAATAATAAAATAACTTTTCACCTAGGCCTATAGCAAATCCAGTGTTTAAATCCAGTGTTTAAGCTTGTAAGATTTATACTGGTTTCTTTGCCTGTGATGTTTGTAGGTTTTAAATCGAAAAGGCTGATTTTCTCATGTTGCCGCTACGTGGCTCAATAACCTAGCTTTGTCTTGACTTACTGTTGACGTATTTTCTTATAATGATGAGTTTCATATTCTGTTTACTGATTAGGAGGGCACTCCATTTAATATTTTTCCATTGACAGGGATCTGAATCAAAGTTGCCGTTGCATATTGTGAAGGGAGGAAAGGGCCTCCAAAATGTCTGAAGCCCCGAGGTCTCAAGTAATGTTAAGGCGCCTCTGCACACAGGTGACAACTGCTCCGACTTTTTCATGTTTAAAGGCCTAACGCAGCTTCAACAGAGAGAGAAATTGACACTTATATAATAAGACAAGCTCACATGGACACAAACACATGCAAAAAGACACACAGACTTACATGTGCACACTTTTTGTGTTTAAACAGCAACCAAATGTTTTGCATTTATCATTTTTCTTGCAGCAACAGCAACCCGCCCAATCCGACAAGTAATTTACGACTACAGTGTTTGAGACTTATAAGCTGTTTTGGTGTCAGAAAAGATATATCCAGAGATAAGAGGATGGATCATATCTTTGTATCTAGGTGATGTGTGTTTACATGGCAACACAAAGGAACATGTAAAACCAACAGATGTCATACTGAAAGAATGAGTCTTGATTTGGATGAAGTTCAACAGGATGTAACTGACAGCTGAACGTGCTTTCTTTGCTTCCTCTGGCTGCGCAGTAAAATGTGGGAATGTTTGTTTGCATAAGAACAAGACTGATAGAGAGAGAGAGAGAAATGGAACTAAAGTGAGGCCTCCAGCAGTGAAACTCATAAATTATATGTGTATCTATCTACAGACTGGCAGACAGCCAAGCCACATGTTCACATGTATGCAGGTGAGCTGAAATAGGCACCTTCTCAGTCACCCTACGGGAACAGTTCAAAATTTTTGGAAATGTGCTATTCGTGTTTGCGTCTGCATAGTATCTTAATCAGCAGCTGGTAAGCTTAGCATAAAGACTGGAAATGGGGGAATAAAGGGAACAAAATCCGCCTACCAGCACCTCTAGCACTAGGACCGCCATAGCCCACATCATTTAACGTTGTGGTTCCAAAATTTGAATTATTCCGTCATTGTGTATATGTTTCCCTCCTAAATACCTATTCTGCACATGCCTGTATTGTCATACTGCTCGAATAACATTTAGAAAACCAAACAGATGGTTTTTGGTGGGGTTTTTTTCAGGACAAAAGTTCCCTTTAGTTGCCAGGAGTAGCACCGATTAATGTTGGTACTCTCCTCCGTCTCTCCTCTGGCAGCCGAATTGACGTATTTGCATAATTGTCGTATAAGCACAGTGAGGCAATGAATGGGGCATAGAAACTCATTTGCAAGCCAGTATTCACTCAGAATCACACTAAGGTATGTAGGCCCACAGTATTCATCATATCATATGTGTAAAATATCATAAATGAATGTGAAAATAATCACACTTTTTGTGTCTAACTATAAATGTCCCATGTGTGCACTTTAGGCATACAGTATATAATCAGGGCTTTACCGAATAGTTTGAAGCTTCATTCATAACATTAACATCTGAATTATTATTATTAATAAACAGCGAGCAACATGGCGCTCAGTCCTTTCTGTAATTTTTCTCAGTCTTCAGTCCAAAGTCAAAATGTATTGCAAAGAAATAGATGTAACCATTTCAAAAATTCAAAACGAAATATCATGCTTCAATCCATATTTGCTGGCATTTAGCCTTTCAAAAACAACATTTAGTTCCGGTACTTTTGCTTCGCCATTACGGCAAATCTAAAAATAGATATATGAAAATAGCACATTTTTACACTGCTAAGAGTATGCCAGTTTTATGTAGGTTCTAACTTAGATAAGTTGTATATGGTGTGTGGGGGTTGCGTATCGACTGACGTCATTGCTGCTCTATGGAAACACAGCGGCACAGCCTGAATCGTCATAATGTGCTAAAGAGATGGAGACTGATGAGGCGTTGATGGCTCATCAGCAGAAACAAAAGGATATGGACGTTCTTTGGCGTGGGATTTGGAGAAAATAGTACCCCTAAAGAGTTTGGCGGTCCTAGTGCTAAAGCTTGGTGCTGGTAGATGCAAATTCGCATATCTTCTTCATCGGCCATGCTGCTTCCCCCCGTTTCCAAACTTTATGCTAAGCTAAATTAACCCGACTGCTAGCTCCAGCTTCATATTTGCCGTGCAGACATGCCTGGTAACCACCTTCTCATTTAACTCTCAGCAAACACATAAATTACTCTTTCCTCTAAAATCCTTTTGGATGACTTCTAACTAAAATATCAAAGCACGTTGGCACATTAAGGTGTGCGAGACACGTGTAACCAGGACCTAAGGGAGATGACAGACAACTATGTAGGTCATCCTACTCTGTGTTATAGTCACTGTCTGTTTAGAAAAAGGATGTCACGACTGCTTTGCCACGCAGTGGCATTTGAATTGGGCCTTAAATGCAACTTAATTAAAGGTTTTCAGCATCACTATGTTGCCGTCATCTGTCGAGGGCCTTACTGCTGTAGTCCCACATGTGCTACTATCATCACACAAGTGATATTGCCTGTCGTAAAGTCAATGTTTAACAAATTTCCATTGTTCAGAGCACACAGCTATCACTTTCTGAGAAACAACCGACTGATGTTGGGACTCATTATCACTGTCATTTGCTCACTCTGCTTTAAATAGACGGCAGAGTGATACTGCTTCTTTCTCTGTAGTGAATAGTGCAAGATAATTAGTTCATTCAATATTATCAGCTTAAGTGTACGCTACATTTATCTTGCCATGAGACGGCACTATCCAACAGGGAACTGAAACTGTTATCTATACTCTCTTCAAAGCCACCAGACTCCTTAGAAAAAAACTGTAATTTTACTCCGCAGAACACAGGAGTTGCTGATCTACCAGTGCCTCAATCAGTTAGTTTGTTTTGGTTATTGTGTGACTTTGGTGTTTTAAAGGGTTCGCTCGGATTCAACAAAGTTTGGTACTCCTGTCTGCTTCTCCAAACTGGGGGCGTGCCGACTGCCATTTCCTGTAAGTACTACACTGACTATGGATAAATACCTCATACAACCCAACTTCAAAATATCGGAACTATCCCTTTAATGATGCAAGTCAGGCATTTTTTTAGGCGGTGGTGTCATTTGTAGTCAATACCCCTACTTAACCAAAAACAATAGGCTGAATGGTATAGATAAAAAAATTAACTTGACAGCAGTACTGTATCACCAATCTATTACTTGAAGTCCACCATTGATTTTACTGACAAAGCCATCTTAAACTTCATTGAATCCAGCTATATGGATTCCTCTACTGCTATTTAACCTGGCCTGTCAATAATGACCAGACAAGAGTAAAGAAAAGCACAATGCCACCTGAGGATGGATCCAGATAAACAGATGTAAAAGATCTGAAGAAATAAAGCAAGAACATAAATGGAGTACAGTAGTATTGCAACACATGAGTCTTATACTTGGATACCAGCGGGTTACTTACTACAATACACTCTGAAATGTGTCATTTTAGGGCTGCAACTAATGGTTATTGATTAAGCTCTCCTTTATTTTTTAATAAAGAATATACAAGTATTGGCCAATATATAAGCTTATTGCAGTGTATATCATATCAGAGTATATGTCAGCCACTAAGTAACGAGAAACCACTGTGGCAGCATGTGACAGTACAGAAATAGTAAAATGATTGACAAACTATATTGCGTTTTAAATTGCCTCAATCTGGGAGCACTGATTAATTTCTTTTCCTACTTTAAAATGTCCTGCTGTGTCAATCTGTCTTCTAGAAATTACCTTTATATCCAACTAATTTGCAACAACAGCAAATGTGTTTTGAGAGAAACATCAAGTGACATCACTTGAGGCCACAAAACGCTTTATATATACTGTATATACTACTTTTTTCCCCCACATATGTAGTATGTAGTAGGCTACTCCCCAAGACCTGTAAATAGACTTTGATGATGTGTAAAATCAGCGGAGTTCTCCTTAAAATTTCTGTCAGTTAACAAATCAGCTTTGTTTCAGCACTATATGCTTTAAAGGGATACTTCGGATTCTTTTTAAGTGGGGTTGTATGAGGTACTTATCCATAGTCAGTGTATTACCTACAGTAGATGACGGTCAGCACGCCCCCAGTTTGGAAAAGCAGACAGGAGTTACCGCACAGAAGCAAAGCAATGTACTGCTGTGGACAGGGGCAGCAGCAAAACGTCATAAACGTCATACTTTTAAGGAACAGATATTCACTTTAATAGTTTATTCTGCTTCATTAAAAATGTGTGAGGACAATTACTTATTTCTACTGAGAGGTGTGCAGCAAACTCACTTCACACTCACTCCTACACAAATACAACAGGTTCCACAATACAATGACTCATTTTGACAGTGACTGTTCTAAATAATGTCAGATATTTAAAACACAGCTGACTACTGAGCTTCAACTGTGACTAAGATGTTGCCGATGTATCCCTCGGCACAATGATGGTTGAGTATCTGTATTGTAATTGGTTAGTAGTTCCATGACAACGCAGTATAGGCATGTGGAGCGGCAGGTTTCTCTACACAGTACCTCTTTTAATCCACAACTCCTCTCGGCAGCCCGACAAACCTCACCAGACACTAAAACTCTAGGTGTGTTTGACTTGTTTGAAAAGGCAACTTGAGTGTTACCTCTGTCACTTCTTAGAGCAGGGGGTAAAGTTATGACTTTGACATCCCCTTGAACTGTGTGAAACGCTATGAAGTCAAAACAAACAAAAATAACTACAAGATATATTTCTTAAGACTCTGAAATCCTCCAGATAAAACCTTGGACATGGATTAAAACTAAATCCTTAACAAAAACAGATTTAGTCTGTGTCTGGGTTTAACTCTGATCTAGGACATGCATCTACAACGTCAACAATTAAAGAATGCACTCATCTACTGCAAATCACTTTAATAGAAAAGCTCATATAAGAGCTCATTTCAGGGAAGTAATTGTGATTAACAATCAGTGAATGGGAAGAGAAATTACACATTGACTACTTTTATTAATAGTAAAAGTCAGGATCTTTGAAAATGAGGAAAAAACGCTAACATTGTGTTTAATTATTGTTTTCCATAATAAGTATTTTTTTTACACTGCATATGTGTGCATATCTTTGATATTCAACTTGTTATGAGTTGTATTTCCTATAATATAATGGAGTAATGGAGTCTATTGCAAAAACAGTAGTCATGTGCCCAAAGACTAGATATATTTTGATAAGAAAAACTCACTTTTCAGCCAAATGGTTTGATCCATTTTGAAAATTTCTTCACATTTGTGCTTAGATAAACCCACAGAACACTTCCACCAAAGGTCATTAAAAAATTTCAGTTGCGGTCACAAATGAGTTAACTGAATGTGTGTGCTGTTAAACTTGAGTAACCCCTTTTGTGCAGGTCTTGTGTGCAAAGGCGGTTCTCCAAGTGTCAGCTCGTAATTTCTTTTCTCTTTTTTCCCTCCTGGTACAAACACAAGATGTCGCTCAGTGTGGTCTGCAACCGACTGGAACAATTACACTGTCCTGTCATGTGACCTGTGTGGCTCAACCGCCGCCTCGCCTGTGTGTATCTTGCCACCTATTTGCTTATAAATATTGTGTGAGGTTTAAAAGCGTGCATGCATGATACTGCTAAACTGCAGTCCACAAGATACCTCTGTCTCTGCAGGGTGAGGTTGCACTTGACTACGCACACCCCTCATTGTGAAAATGCAAAGGCTCTATATTGTGTAACACTCTACTGTCTGATGTTATGAGAATAGTGCTTGTATTTAATGCTTGCAAGTGTTACATATCACCAGGAAATGAAATTTTGGTCCATTTGTCGTTATGAAAGCAAAATGATGGTGTGTCCACTGGTAGCAGCATTGATGAACTACACTGGTTTGGAGTGTTGGACCTACCTATCTGCCAATACTGGCTAATCGCAAACATATTGGTAATAATTCAGAAACACTGATCCTTGTTTAAGGATCATAAAACGATAATTCTGTTTGTCGAGGGGCCTGTACTGTTTACAAATGAGCACATCCCAGTCTAGCAGATGTCGTTTCTGGCTCTGTTTACAATGATAACTTTACAGCTCTGCTGTAAAACAGCTTGCCTCCGGCATTAAAGGGATAGTTTGGATTTCTTGAAGTGGTGTTGTATGAGGTGCTTATCCATAGTCGGTGTATTAGCTACAGTAGGTGACGGTCGCAACCCCCTAAGTTTGGAGAAACAGACGGGAGTACCAGCACGTGTTGTACTGCTGTGGACGGGGCCGGCAGCAAAACGTATTTTAGCCATCTAAAAGAAAGATTCACCTAAAAAAATATGTCAGTTTAAGTGTACGCTATATTTAGAATATTTTCACTGCTTTCCCTTGCCGTTTCAGCCATTACTTATGCTCTCTTCAAAGCCACCAGACTCCTTTGACAAAAACTGTAATTTTTCCTCGCAAAACACAGGAGTAGCTGTAAAATGAGAACGTTTCGGTGGGCGGTGTTTGGTTTTGGCTCCACTGTTTTCAACATGGCAGCCGGGTCGCAACCGCTCTCTTTTTACAGCTAAGTGGTACACTAAAATATGTTTCTGAAAACATTTGAGGAGAGAATTAGGCATTACAGTAACAGAATCTTGATTCATATTTGATCAGCGCTGCCTAGTTTGACCGTTGGATCGGAGTTTGAGAGTTTCACGAGCAGCGATTGACAGCTGTCCAGAGACTCCTCGGCTCTGATTGGTTGCTTTTCTTCGGGCGCGGTGAAATCTTGCAAATGCCATTAGGAGCATAAGAGGACACACAGAGAACATGATGTTTTTTCACAGATTACCTGTCTCATGCACTACTGTCAGGATATAGTGACCGTTTTATAAAAATTACTTTTTATCACATTTGCTCAAAGTTACCAACTGCAGCTTTAATATCATAGAAGACTACTAAACCAGAAAATATTCACATTAAGAATCTAGAATGAGAGAATTTTTGGTATAAAATGACTTCAACTATTCACAAATAGTTCAGCTCTCAATAACCTAATCGGAGTCACAAGGTTCTTGCTGGTCCCCTCAAATGATGAAATGCAATAGATATCCAATCATGCATTTTGTCTTTGACAAAAATGCATGAGCCCAATAGTGCTATAGCTGCAATATGTTTGACTCTTCTAAAGCTGTTCAAAAGCTATTTTACTGCACGTCCCTGAAGGGTTCTGCAAGCTTTCAGAGAACTGAAGGAGGTTTAATTTATCCGTATTTCATTTGCTCTTTTGCACAATTACATAATGACTGAAATAATAGGCAGGGATATTATGGATTTCACAGTCCCCCTTTCAACAGTCCTCCAGTCTAGACACTAATGCCCTTGTGGGCTAAATCTCTATCAACTCAATCATCTACAAAGGCATGGTAATTCTAAAGAAATGGATTTGGCACCCTGCTGGAAATAACCCTTTTCAGCTATCATTAACCTCATTAAATACTTTATTGCCTGATAAATTCCTGCACAGCCTTCTGTATGATAAGATCTGAGTTAACTTAAGGGCACTGATGTGTCGTTCAACACAAGAATATTCAAGGCTCAACTGAGAAAGCATCAATCCAAAAGTCCAAGACTTCCCACACAGTTTGTGTATTATTGGTGCAGCCTATATTTGGTATCGATTCCTTTAAAAAAAATATTGATAATATATGAATATATATACAATCATGGGTGGCTGCACCAAATGTTTTCACTACTTTTGTATAATGTTAGTGCCAAAACAGCCCAAACATATTTAGCTGGCCCGTGTCACATGACTGTGGAAACCATGTGACATCAGAACCTAGCGCACAGTGGCACACTTTCACATCAAACAAGTGCCACACAGCAACACAAGTAATCTCTTCAAACATTTATAAAAATACACCCTGAAACAGGCCAACTCTAGCCCTTTTGGTGTCCTATAGGCGAAATTTGAATCTGGAGACCCCCTCACCCCCCCATCCCCGCCTATGCCGCACTGGGGTTAGGGTTCAACCCCCCAGAACCCAAACCCCGTAAACCACAATACACATCAGGCATCACAATGGCTTTAAGACAAAAATTCAGACTTTTATTTTCATAAATAACTGAATTTATTATAATATAAATAAACAATTGGTCCCTGATATTGTTGGCTTAAAAGTGTTTAGTCAGTTTCACTACAATTAACACTTTTTATTAACAAATAAGTGCGGCCGGGCAGAGAAAGAGAGTTACTTGGGTGAAAAGTGTAATTCTTTCTTTCTTTTTTTTATTTATTTGTTCATTTGTTACCTCAATGCAGAAAATGAGGAAGGGGCGCCCACCGGCATTTATTATTATTTGTATTTCTTTTTTAACGGGCAACCAGCACCCCCCCAGAAGGTTGCACCCTATAGCGACCACCTTAAGCCGGCCCTGCTCTGAAAGTTATAAGGAGACTTATTATTTAATCATAGTATTTCTGTAAAATACTGGACTGGGGTTTTTTTTTACACTCAGTGGCACAAACTGTTTTATTTAATTGTACTCGTATTTGCTTTTGCAATAAATGTCTAATTAATGGTTGGTGTGTCATGTGATTTGCCTTTGAGTTTAATGATCTTTTTTTTTTTCTAAAAAATGACCATTATTTTTGAAAAATCACATTTAAAAATTATCAGTATTGGTAGCATACCGGTATGGGTATCGTTAAAATTGTGACAAATCAAAAAGTAGTAGTAGTATCGTACCGAATTAAAAAAGTTTGGTATTTATGTAAGTTTTTATTGGACTTTATTAGTTGTAACCCACAGAAGACATTCCACAAATGTGTACCATGATCTGCAGATATTTCACTATCCACAAACATGTATTTTTGTATTTATGTTGTGTAAAGTCACATTCACAAAAATACAGGGCGATTTGCAAATATGCATAACTTCTGTGGGTTACAACTAATAAAGTCCAATAAAAACTTCCATAGGTATTGCCCATCCCTACTAGCTACTACAACACTATGGGTTAATGTCAAACTAAAACTGAATGATGGCTCTTTGAAGCAACAGAATTAGCAGCTTCATGTTGCTGCTCCTCCATGATAAGACATAAGATGACACATGCACAGTCAGACAGGAAAAGTGGCCACTGAAAAAAGTCAGGACATTGTGCAGAGCATACCTGAGTAACTGCTGGTTCTCATTAGTCGACTTCACAGATGCAGGGTCATTCTTCTTTGTCTTGAACTTCAGGAATTTAAAAACCTTCCTCTCTCCTTCATTCTTGTCCTTCTGCTCCACCGGTTCGTCCACGCTCACTTCTCTCTTGGAGAACAAACTTTTCAGAGTCTTTCTGGTGGTGCTCTTCTGTGCCATCTCTACCTATTAATGTCACCGAGGTGGCAGCACAGCAGTTACGCGTTTCACAAACTACTTTCCAGCTGCTGATCGGTTCATTAGAAGCTGATGAAAACAGTCGCGGAGTGGTGGAAAGCTGCACGGATGCCTCTTGTTGACAGATGTCAGCTGCTGCTCCTGCTGCCTCATTTTCTGTGCAGTTCTGCAAAGAAGCTCAGGTGTGTCGACACGCCTCTTAGGAGCAACACCCACATCCCACATCAGACAGCCTCCCAATGACAGCAGCTCTACTATGAGTCTGCTGTCCACTGTTATGCAATACAATTATCCTAAATTATTATAATACTGGCTAAATTAATAAGAGTTGAAGCAACACCGCTTATATCAATATCACTTAAGTTAGTGGTTATCACTTTGTTCCTTAATGCAGATATGTATGTATGTGCAATATGTTAGTATGTATTATATGTTGGTCCTATGTAAGATAAGATAAGATAAGATAAGATAAGATAAGATAAGATGAACCTTTATTAATCCCCGGAGGAAAATTCAGGTGTCAAAGCAGCAACATCAGCAAACAGAGTGAAACACAGGAGAGGTACAGGTATACAAAAATTATAAAAACAATAATAGAGATATAAAAGATACAGAGTGAATGGGTGAACATAGTATGTGCAATCCATCAATAAATAAATGTAATATGTACATATGTGCAGTCTATAAAGTGGTATATAGGATGTATAGTGTAAAGTAAGTGGTATATAGGATGTATAGTGTAAAGTAAGTGGTATATAGGATGTATAGTGTAAAGTAAGTGGTATATAGGATGTATAGTGTAAAGTAAGTGTATATAGGATGTATAGTGTAAAGTAAGTGTAAAGTGAGCCAGTGGTTTGAGTCCAAGATGGTTGCAGATAGTACATGTTTAAAGTTCTTAAAGTCCTAATAGTTCTCATGTGGGGTTCAGCCTTGGTTGTGGAGCCTGATGGCTACAAGCATGAAGGACTGACCCAGGCGCTTTGTGTTGTGCCGAGGGGGGATGAGTCTGTGGCTGAAGGTGCTCCTCATCTTGACTAGCTCATCATGGAGGGGGTGGGAGGGGTTATCCAGGATAGCGTCCAGCTTCCTCCTCATCCTCCCCTCTGCCACAACCTCCAGATCATCCAGTTCAGATCCAACCACAGAGCTAGCCTTCCTCACCAGCCTGTTTAGTTTGCTGGCATCCCTTGTGTTGGTGTTACCCCCCCAACATGCCACGGCAAAGAAGAGTATACTGGCTACTACAGACTAGTAAAAAATGTGTGTGCATGTATGTATGATAATGCATGTGTATTCATCTACATCCTAGTGACTTTGAGTGACTTGATATGTGCTTTCTGTCATATTATTGTTAAATCTTACTGACCAGTCACTTTATATATAGTGTGTTTTGTTTGATTACCTTTATTCACTGCTGTATTGCTGATTGTATGTCTATACATCTCTTCAGTTCAAATAATAATTAAAATTTGATCACAACATTTGTTTTAATTACTTTAATGTCCCAAGAAGTCAGGGTGTTAGTAGTTTTGCTTTTATGATACGATGTTCCTAATTTTTCTGGTATTTCTTAGGTCAGATATGGAATATCTGTCTCTCCATCTTGATAAAGGGCGGGGGACTAAACACACCAAGGAGGGAAATAAATAAACCCATGGCTTTATCGGTTGTCCCTGACAAAATCTGATTATGTCATGTTTTATAAATAGGTTAGAATATGTTATATATATATAAATATATATATATAAAACCTGTATTGTTATAGGATGCATGTCTGATGATGAGAGATAATAACTGGGAGCACTTGCGAGGACACAAATTGTGAACGTTCAGGACTACAGATAATTAGCCTACTTCAAATTATATCTTTTGTACCTAATGATAATAATAAAAATAATAATAATAATGATAATGATAATGACAATGATAATGATAATAATAATCCCATTGCAAGATTGTCTCTAGTTATTGTTATTATTATTATAAATTTTGTACCTAATAATAATAATAATAAGAAGAAGAAGAAGAAGAAGAAGAAGAAGAAGAAGAATGATAACTAGAAACCATCTTGCAATGGGGTCACCAGCGTTGACATCAAGTCGTTCCAGGGACGTAAATTCGGGGGGCCAATGGCCCCTTGCCCCCTTCCTACCCCCGCTACTTCCCCCCCCTTGCTCGAACCACACCCATCACCAAACATGACCTTCATTTTAACCTCAACTACACACCTGTTAAGTTTTGTGACTGCATTTTGCACCGTTGTGATGCGATCACAGTGACAAAATCTGTCCAAAGACAGACATATAAACACCTGGAAACACAATCCAAACCTCCTCTGTGGTAGTTCCCGCTACAGTAGATGTCTCTAGGAACAGATTTTGCCATGTTGACACACACACACACACACACACACACACACACACACACACACACACACAGACTCACAAGGTGAAAACAATACCAGCAATTTACAGATCAGATATTTTATACAATTATGAAATAGCTCCTCATTGTGTTTACCTGCACAGTGTGCAATCACAGTGAATGAATGGCGACATCTTGTGGTCTCTATGCAGTTTGCAACGTGATCTCTGATGAAAGGGCACAAAACTACTGAGGCAGGGCCGTGCACACATTTATATGCATGTGGCTTACTCTGCCACAAGATGGTGCTACAAGCATGCTGAATCAAACCAAAGATGGCAAGCTTCTGTACAACAAGTAAAAGTCAGTTCCAGTGTGTGCTACTTGTTTTGATTAGGACATGACTATAATAAACATGTCACTAAAATAAATAAATACTAAGCTTTTTCCTCTCTGTGACATATAGAAATGCTGTCAACATTTGCTGTGCCTTTAACATAAAAAAAACACTAGATTCCCAGAGCAATATATGCACATGCATGTTTGAAAAAAGTGATAAATCTACTTAAAATAGATGTGATACTGTAAAATGACATAATTTCGATAATCAAACACTAAAGTTGTCTTATATTGCTAACAGTAGCCGCCCACGTTGATTGCACTGCTAATCATGAGGAGATAAGAGAGATAGGACACTGAAAACATGAGCTCATCTTTATAGGGAGGGTAATTAAAGTGAAATCATTGTATTCGTTATTGTGCTGGGATTGCCTTACAGCAGCATTTCAGAGACATAGTATAGGAACCTCTAAAGTCCTATATTATTTTTACACAGCGCTCAATTATGTATAAATTTAACATTGGAATTTTTTTTATTTATTTTCGTGTTTATGTTTTTTTTATTTATTTATTTTTACATTTATTTTATATTTACTTATTTTTAATTTATGTTATATTCATTTTTAAATGTGTGTATTTATTTATGTATTTATGCATTTATTTATTTATTAATGAACAATTTTCTCTTTGCATTTCATCCCTTATTCATTTCCCTAAACATATTAATTTCTTTACACATTTTTTTTTAATGTATTTCTGCCTCCATTTATGTGCAGTGGTTGTAATTATTTATGAAATCATTATTTGTATAATAATGTTAATTTATGGGCAACAGGCAAGCAAAATACTAGACAACGTGTTATAGTCTAAGTATATAGTATATAAGTCTAATGCAGTGAGGGCCAAAGTGCAAATGTACTACGGAGTATTAGGGCCACATTGAGGGAAAAAACATCTGAGATTTCCAAAATAAAGTCATAATATTATGAGAAAAAAGTCGAAATATTACGAGAATAAGGTCATAACTTTACGAGAAAAAAGTCGTAATATTACGAGAATAAATTCATAATTTTACGAGAAAAAAGTCATAACTTTACGAGAAAAAAAGTTACAAGAATAAAATCATAATTTTACGAGAAAAAAGTCATAACTTTACGAAAAAAAGTTGTAATATTGCAAGAATAAAGTCATAATTTAAAGAGAAAAAGTCGTAATACTGCGAGAATAAAGTCATAACTTTACGAGAAAAAGTCGTAATATTAGGAGAATAAAATCATAACTTTACGAGAAAAAAAGAAAATAACACGGAAAATTACTACTTTATAATATTCCAACTTTTTTTTCTCGTAATATTATGACTTTATTATTGAAATCTCAGATTTATTTTTTTTCCTCAATGTGGCCCTAATACTCTGTTGTACCGTCGTACCATAGACCTACAACAATAATAAATAAAAATGAAAATGTAAACAAAAAAACAGTTATTAATTTCCATGTTTATAAATCCACACGGAGCGACTGGAGAGGAGTTTAAAGAGCCACAAGTGGCTCCGGAGATGCAGGTTGCTGACCTCTGGTATTGGGGAATCTGCTCGGAAATACATAATAGAAAGAACGCAATCTTCTAATTAATTACTTTAGAGTAAAACGAATAATAGAGAAATTAGTTGTTGTGTTTTTTATCCTGCCAATCTACTGCTACACACTCCAGTCCAGTAGGTGGCGGTAATGCACCTATAAGATGCCATTAAAACTCAAAGGAGAAGAGGATTAGCGAGCTAACTAGCCAGACGCCAAATGAGCAGGGATTTAACAACATAATATTTCATCAATAAGCTCTTGTCTCGGCGTAGGAAAGCACATTGATATCACCAGGTGAGTGACAACTTTGTCTGGCTCATTTTCTCTAACCAGTAGCCTATAGCATGAGAGTATGGTGGAATTAGTTAACGCAAAAGCAGCAACTTCAAGTTACACTCTGTCTGGAGCCGCAAAACATTTGAGCATTGTGATGAAGGTAACACAGTTTATAGTCTAAGTATATAGTATATAAATCTAATGCAGTGAGGGCCAAAGTGCAAATGTACTACGGAGTATTAGGGTCACATTGAGGGAAAAAATCTGAGATTTACAGAATAAAGTCATAATATTATGAGAAAAAAGTCGTAATATTACGAGAAAAAAATCAAAATATTACGAGAATAAAGTCGTAATGTTATAAGAATAAAGTCATAACTTTACTAGAAAAAAAGTTGTAACATTACGAGAATAAAGTCATAACTTTACTAGAAAAAAAGTCGTAATATTACGAGAATAAAGTCATAACTTCACGAGAAAAAAAATCGTAATATTACGAGAATAAATTCATAAATTTACGAGAAAAAAAGAAAATAACACGTAAAATTAATACTTTATAATATTATGACTTTATTCTCATAATACTACGACTTTTTTTCTCTTCAATTTATGACTTTATTCTCGTAATCTCAGATTTTATTTTTTTTTCCTCAATTGGGCCCTAATACTCCGTCGTACCATCGTACCATAGACCGCTGGGATTTTAGGGCCCTTGTTCACATCCATTCATTCTTGAAAAAGAATTAGCTAAATACTTTTATTTAACTGATAGCTTTTAGCTGATAGCTAAGACTAAGTTGCTATAACAGGAGCCAATCATAATAGTGATAAATCTCTATTGTAGGACTAGGTGTCACATACTTTTATTTTTTTATAATAAAATTTTTATAATAAAATATTTTGTAATAAAAGTCCTACTTTTACTTTTCAAAACATTTCTCTCTCAAGCGGACAGAGTACAGAGAACTGATCGATATTGTTTCATAGCCTCTTTAAAGTGAACTGACTAAATATGGCGATATAAACCAATATTTATTATCTTTATACGTTGAACCTTTAGACCCATTTAGCTGATTGCTGCAGCTTCATAAACTTGTGCTATTACTCAGTGACCCCACACCCATGTAAGTGGCCTTTACTGCTGCTGACTAAAAAAATAACTGCAACCGAAAGTCAAACACTGAGGTGAATCTGGAGCTAATGGTGAAGGGATCAACCCTGATGATATGCGATTACAGGCACATAATCAAACAACTTTAAACTGAAAGTGAACGTTGGCATCAGAGCGAAGTCTCTGTCTTTGTCACTCTCAATACACACACACCCACATAAAACACACACACACACACCTGCCATTTAACATTATCATCCTGGAACCGTTCTGTTGAAATTAAACAGAAAGTAATGTGACACTCAGGGGTTACAGATCACAGATAAATGAGGATTAGTCTTTTCCAAGTAAGAGGGCTTGGCTACAGGCAAAAGCGTCTGTATCACCTGTTTATTTACTTGATTTATTGCTACGGGAACTGCATTGAATACGAATTTTGTCATTTGATAAATACTTTTTACTTTTACCTAGAATTCCATTTAGCGATGTTCTGATAACATTTTTTCCTTCCCGTTACTGATTCCGATACCTGAACTTGTGTTATCGGCTGATACAGATGACCGATCCGATACCAGCTTATTTTCTGCAATAATCCAAAACAAAAAAACTCTGTCTTTTTGTCGAGGGAACCAGGGCGATGCTAACTTCCTGGTTGTCCTACAAAAATACGTCACCCCTGGAGCACTCTATATCTAAGTTGGCATCGCAAATAACAAGCCGACTTCAATGAATTTCCTGAGCATAAATGACGTGCAGTTTAAAGTTTATTTCCTCATGTCTTTTCTTTCTTTGCCCTTCGTCCCTCTCCTCCCCCTCTCTGTCCCTTTCATGCACTGAATCATTTCAGTATTGTCATTATTCCTGAGAAAAGGATTGGATATAGCGTGCGGCATATGCGGCTTGTTAATGTTGTCCACACAATGCTTGTACATTTCCAGTTAACGTGATGGCAGTGACACACTACTCAGTCCGGAATTGGTGAATTGAACTTGCGCTAAATCAATCTGACGAACTGCTCGTGCACTCCTCTTTATAGGTTGCAAGTCAGGTCACGTACCAGAATCAGTGATGCACTGTTTGCAGCCATTATATGTTAACAGCAAAATAGTGGTGGATCTTGATGGTGCACAATATGTTCCATGGGTTGGTGGTTATGGAGGACGGAACCTGCCAAAATCAAAAATAAATGAATAAATAAATAAATGGCTCAATAAATAAATAAATGGCATTAAATGTAGCAAATTTAAATTTAGCACATATATATATATATATATAAACATATAGTCGATCTATGTACTCTGACCCACACTCTGACCCTATGACACACGTTGAGTGACAGCCCCCTCATTTGCATAATGAGGCAGAAATGCGTAAAGAAATGTAAAAAGAAATGTGTAAAAAAAATAAAAATAAAAAAAAAAATAATGAAAAGGATACAGAAATAAATAAGTTTGGGGAAATAAATAAAGGATGAAATGCAAAGGGAAAATCATGCATAAATAAATAAATAAATGCATAAATACATAAATAAATAAATAAATAAATACACACATTTAAAAATAAATATAATAATGCAAAATTAAAGAAATAAATATAAAATAAATATATAAACAAATATAAATGCAAAAACTAATTAAAATGTTGACCTTATCTTGATAAATAAGGGAATTAATACAAAGATAAATAAATAAATAAGCAAATTAAAACAGAAATATCAATTTATGTCACGTTTTATCGATTAATTAATAGCTACATTTATTTTGAATAATATTTTTGCTACATTTCATAACATTTATTTATTTATAGAGTCATTTATTTATTTATTCATTTATTTTTTTATTTTGGCAGGTTCCGTCCTCCACAGTTGTTGGCTTCTTGGAAGTAAATGTGAAAGCATTACAGATTGGGTTGTGGCTAGATTGGTATGATGACACACTCAAAGGATGAAAGCATCACTTTTCTGCACCGTGAGTAAGACTTGAAGCTGTCTGTGAGCATGTATTGCCGAGAAGATATACCTTTCTTTGGAATATTGAAAGCAAAGGAAATGACTCCAGTTGTCATTGAGCTGTAAAGTGGATGATGATTCCTGTAAGGGATCTACTAATGACCTACAGGGTACATTTACCCCAGAGGAACTGGAAACTTTGCATCTATTCTCCCCTGGAAATCAGATCTATCTAGTTTCAAGAGAAGATATGCAAGTTAGATGCATGACACAATCTAAGGTAATGACTTCCCTGGGAATTTTCGTCAGCTGTAGGCCTAATGTGTACTCAACACAACTTCCTTGTATGAAAACACTAGATGGGCAGCATGGTGCATGCTGAAGTTCACATACCTTTTCCAGTGACCTGATCATAAACTCTTGAAGAGATAACTTAGAATTTGTTTTTATATTCACTTGATTGACTGTAACTTTACTGAGGCATGCTGCAACCTAACACCATTGCGTAATCATGGTGTGTTTCATGGTGTGCAGGCAAGGTAAAGGATGTCCTGTTGTGATTCGTGAATTGAGTCTGCTGTTCAGTTGGCCAGCGGCTGAGGGGAACTATAGAGTGTCTGTTTTTCAAAGAAATTATAAACAGGATGTCTGCTTCACATGAGCTCTGTCTTCTCAACCAGGCAACCAACAGTACTGTCATTGACAATGTTGTTAAATAACTGACAATGTTTATAATTCATTTGGTTTTGTCCAATTTTGATATTTCCTAAACTAGCCTTTTTGCTATTTTACATTAGTTGATTGAGTGTATTTCTCTGCTAGGTTGTACAGTATATACTAGGGCCAATGTATTCTGTACAGACAAAGGTTCAAAGTAGGGCTATCAATCGATTACAATTTTTAATAACGATTAATCACATGATTGTCCATAGTTAATCATGATTAATCGCAAATTAATCGCACATTTTTTTATATGTTCAAAATGTACTTTAAAGGGAGATTTGTCAAGTATGTAATACTCAACATGGGAGTGGGCAAATATGCTGCTTTATGCAAATGTATGGATATATTTATTATTGGAAATTAATTAACAACACAAAACAATGACAAATATTGTCCAGAAACCCTCACAGGTACTGCATTTAGCATAAATAATATGCTCAAATCATAACATGGCAAACTGCAGCCCAACAGGCAACAACAGCTGTCAGTGTGTCCGTGTGCTGACTTGACTATGACTTAACCCAAACTGCATGTGATTATCATAAAGTGGGCATGTCTGTAAAGGGGAGACTCGTGGATACCCAGAGAACCCATTTTCATTCACATATCTTGAGGTCAGAGGTCAAGGGACCTCTTTGAAAATGGCCATTCCAGTTTTTCCTCGCCAAATTTAGCGTAGGTTTTGAGCGTTATTTAGGCTCCTTCGCGACAAGCTAGTATGACACGTACAATGGATTCCTTATGTTTTCTAGTTTCATATGATACCACTATCTTCACTCTAACTTTAAAAATGAGCCCGCTACAACCTAAAAATCGCAAGTTGCGTTGATACGTTAAAGAAATTAGTGGTGTTAAAATTAATTTACATTAATACGCGTTAACTTTGACAGCCCTATTATTTACTTATCACTACACTGAAACGGGTTGCACCACAGTTGTTTTTCTTCCCTAGAGATTAGTTGTCGCTGTATATTCACACCCAGTAACTGCTCGCTGTGACTGTTAGGTAGCTAACTGAAGCAACTGACAAAGCTAACATTAGCTATTACCCGTTTAGAGTGAATGGTTAAAGATGTAATGGGATATGGTCACAATGATGAAATTGTGTCTAATAACGATGTAAACTGGGAAGATTTAAAGCTTCAGAAGGCAACCATTTTTTGGCATCATTGGGCAAAAATTCCATAATAAACTTTCAGCATATTGTAATTCAAGTGTTCTGAGAGAAAACTAGACTTCTGCACCTCCTCATGGCTCTGTTTTCAGGCTTTAGAAAATCTAGCCCGTTACGGAAGACTTTGACCAATCACAGGTCATTTCAGGGAGAGAGCGTTCCTATTGGCTGTGCTCTGGTCATGTGAGCGGTGCTTGGGATTCCCTGAAGAGGTCTCAACATGGCTGCCGGGTCACAAACTTTCTCATCTTACAGCTAAACAGTACAGTACAAGATGATTCTGAAAACATTTGAGGCGAGAAATAGGCATTACAGTAACAGAATATTTATTCATATTTGATCAGCGCTGCCTAGTTTGACCATTTTATCGGAGTTCGCGAGTGATTGACAGCCGGCTCTCATAGACAGAAGATGAACAGCAGACCCCAGGTCAGCTCTGACTGGTTGTTTTCCTCCGGTCTGTGACATCTTGGCGGATGCCATTAGGAGCACCGGAGGACACCGGAGGACACCGGAGGACACAAAGGCACATGATTTTTTTTCAGGTTACCTGTTTCATGTTCTACTGTCAGGATATAGTGACCGTTTTATAAAACTAACTTTTTTTAATCACATTTGCTCCAATCTCGCCTACTTCAGCTTTAATTGCGCAGTAGGGTAAACATGTTGCTGGCTGTGCAGCTGGCTGTCTGCCAGAACAAAAGGATTTCCTGTCACCTCTTCAGTTTGACTACACATTTTAAAGGTCTGAGGTGCCTTTATTCTGGTCAGTGGCGTGTAGGTGTTTGCTGTAGGGTTCTCCCCCACAGCACAGATCACAAGAGGAAACACTATAGAGGAGTCGCTGCACAGCAGAAAGAAAAAGAAAGTGGTTAAGACACAGAAAGAGAGAGAGAGAGACTGTGAGAGAATTACTGTAACAAGCAAACCATGCTTACAGTAATTTTGTTATAGAATTTGTAGATTGAAAGTGTGTCTCATCGCCATGGCACACCAATGATCAAGTTAGAATCATATTTTTGGGTTTCATGTTCGTTTAGGTATGCCTGCTGTGCCCGTAAGTACCTCGCACTGTTTTCAGGTTTCAAATCTACAAATGTTGTGTATGAGAAAAAGGTGCTCTAGAGGCAATAATCAGTGGCTTTGACCAAATAAGATTTCTGACCTCTGAGCAGTTCTTTTGATGAATGTTCTATAATCAAACTCAACAGGTGATGCAACTCAACTCCTGCTGTAATTACTGTCAGCATTGGTAATTCGTACACCCCTCCTTTTAAACTCTGCAAAGTTACATGACCGTAACAGTGACTATCTGTTGTCACACTCAGTGTTTTTTTTAAAAGATAAAAACCGTGATGTAAGTTTTTTCTGAGTTTCATTGGTGACAGACTAGTTTCATTTCCTGTATTTTCTAGGAAAGAGAGCCTGAAAAGTGAACCAATCAGGGGAATGCAGCGTGGGACAACCTAGAGTTTATTACCAGTAAGAGAAGGTTAGTAAGCAGGATGTCACAAGGGCGTATGAATTGTGTTCACGCCTACAACATACAGGCCCAGTAACTTTGGCCTTGTGACTTTTAGTTATTGTGTTCTAGCGGTGGGCGATATGGCCAAAATCTTCTATCACGGAATATGTAAACTTTAACATCACGATGCAGTAATTGTTCTGTACATTCAGTTAAGACATGGTTTAATATAACCATACCGTACTTCATCACATTTGATTAATTTCTTCTTTTTAAAAAAAAAAGACTCAAAACAGTATAACTAAAATTCTTACAAAATGGCTTTAAGGTTCCTGAGAAGAACAATTCAGTGTTACAGGTTTTAAGGATTAACAGGTGCAAATAAATACCAGCCTGACTTCAGTCAGAGCAATATAATAATCACACAAATTTGTATTTTAGAGTGTGCCGAAAGAAAAACTTGACTTTTCCTGCAGGATTTGCTCATCTATCATTTCAAAAAGCTGACAAAACAAAATAAACTACAGCGTGCAAATGTCTGGTAATCATGTAACCAGAGTTCTTCCTCAACTTGGGTTGGTTGGGATGCCTCCTCCTGATCTGCATTTGCAACTTCACTCTCCTCCTCCATGTCTGCCCAAATCCCGTTACCTTGCAAGGCAGCTGGATTCGCTAGATCGGGATATTGCGCGATCACGCAAGAATCACAAGATCACGCAAGAATTGGGACTGAGGTGGAAACGATATCAAAGAACGTATATATTGATGAGAAGTGAAAGCCAATTGGTCGTTCCATTGCAACATCAGCGCCCAGCAGCAGAGCTACGCTTCCGCTATTTTGGACTTAAAGCGACTACCGGAAGCCAGTAAAACGTCCGCCTACAAAGTGCCGTACAAAAGTAAAACAAAATAATTTCTATTCTATTGTCATATTTAATGTCTCTACCGAAATGGACTTTGTTGAACAATAAAAATATTATAAATATGCATACTATCATAACTTTTTACTTACTTGCGTATTTATTTATTAAACTTTTTTGCCCGGCCGCTTCCCAGAGGAGCATAATGTGAGCGATAAATGGAAATTAGAAAAATCCAGCACACAGATATTGAGAGCAATCTCAAACTTTTTCATGTCAAGGACCCCCAAAGTCGATCATGGATGTATAAGAGGTTGTGTCCTGTGCGTGTTAGTAAATAGCGTTTATGTCATGCTACTAGCACTACTAGCTACCGGTCGATAACCGGTTGTTTGGGAACAGAGACGTTAATACACCCACCACGGTACAGGCTTACAGCATACAGCCCACAGGTGTATTATAAGATAATAAAAGTGATGAATTACAGGCAGGATATCCATTATTACAGCCGCATACAGCTAGCAGGAAGCTGGCAGAACCGGATATGTCACATGAGCGTGCAGGGCGGTGCAGTCCTGTGGGTCTGATGCGTGTTTATTATGTCGAGGAAAATAACTCTGGATTCGGCTATTAGTTAATTTTACGACTTTTAGGACAAAATGATTTAAATGAGGGCTGTTTAAGTGTTTGTACTTTGAAGTTGATTTACCTAAAAAAAAAATGATTTTCTGATTTACAGACGTCTCTTTATACATGCTTACATACATAGACTCCAACTTCAGTCCCAAATGGTGGCAGCGCGACTGCAGCGCCATCTAACGTCTGTTGTCAAAAAAAAAGCATCAGAGTTTTGTGTCTGTGCTTCTATTCTCTTTGAAGATATTGCCAAATCTCTACCGGTGGACACATTTCTACCGTGGGCTATATATCACCTAACTCTATTGTGTTCAAAGAAAGAGAGTTTTGTTATAATTTCCCCATGCGTGCATTTCTGGCTACTTTGATATGAGATTGTCAGTAATGGTCTCTAATGAGCCTGCATGTGACATAGGAAGGGGAGCCAAATCAAATCACGTGTTTTCTGATCTAAGCAGCCCACAAAAAACTGACTGGGTTGTGTTATTTCACAGTTTGTGGTTTGGTAGGCGCCCCAGATACCCAAATGTGTGAGCACAAGCACCGAAAAAGTGAGTTTTTCATGACATGTCCCTTTTAACCATCACGTTGTCACATAATAAAATATTTGTTTTTCAAAAGTGATGTGTCGTTCCAGAGGGCATGGACAAACAATGTATTTTGTTGTTTAATTAAAAAATAAATGTTCCGTTTTGTAGAGGGTGCGGGGAAAGCATAACTTGCAGCTGCCTCATCATGGTCTTCATGAAGGTGATTAGTTATTATACAGGGTGATATATTCAAATCTTATGAAAACACACGCAAAACACAGCACATATAGAAACAATATTTTTTAATATGCTACATCATGTAAATATAAAAGTATCATCAAAATAGTCTCTCACATATAAATTCTCAACATTTCATGGCCTGTTTCCAAAAATAAACTACATAGACAAACGTATCGTACAAAAGAAAATAACACTACAAAAATTATAAAAGAAGTACATCATTGACTCAGTAGTACAATTTTCAAGAAACAGTACCTGCCTGCTGGTTGTGGGGAACAACCAAAACCACGCAGATCTAGTTGCATTTCTATTCCAGTGCTGCTCGTTTTTGTTTTCCAAAACATTTACAGTAAAGCTTTGTATGTAAGAAATATCTGAAACATTTGAATCCAGAATAACAGGAAGATCTTGTGTACATATTTCATTGTGATACTGTGATCACATTGAATCTGTAGTTTTGTTTCTTTTGGTGGCATTTGGTTTTGTTCAGCACAGCCTGTCTTTGATACTCTCATATCTAAATTAGCTGTGAGAAGTTACTGAATAATCCAGAAAATAAGATGAATAATGCTTTTTTCTGAACCTCTTTCCTCCCTTCTAATGTTAGATTGAGTTGATCCAAAAACAGTGCTACACATTCATGATCTTTGATTGTAATTTTGGCAATCGCTCATTAACACTCAGTTTCAAGAAACCTGATTTTTCCCTTTTTTTTAAAAATATCATAAATAAATAAAATATTTGCAAACAGTTGAAGAGCAGGAAGGTGGTTTCATCACTTTGCCCTGTCGTTCATACAGGATATACTTCCACTAGTCACCCCCTGAAGCTTCTCAAACACGCTGTCACACAAAGCGAAACAATGCACAATACCAGTGAAGACTCATTCGCAGGTTTGTGCCACGTCATTGTTCCTGAGTCTGTCTGTGGTTTTCCTAAGAAATCAAATCTCCTTGGAAATGTTGACAAAAAAAAAAAACACTAACAGAAAAAACAAACTATACAACTAAATAAATAAAGACGACTCAAATTTTTAAAAAAGTAATAAATTAAAGCACAAAAAAAGCAAACACTTCTCTACCTGAGTGAAACGTTTTTTAAATACTTCACAGCTTAACAACCCCCCCCTCCTTTTTCATTTTTTTAAACTGGGAGGAAGTACAATCACTGAATACCCTCGCTCAGTCTTTGGAATGCTCTTCTTTTGGTGCTGCGCTCATTGGATTATGAAAGTTTATTTTCCCTTTAACGCCCTTCATGGACTATATAGGGAGTTTTATTTGGCGACATCTGTTTTCTTGGTTTGATGGTGTGTCCTTTTTATATTCCCCCCCTCTTTCAATTGCGTCTCACTGTCCTTCTGTCTTCACTGTTGCCCGTTGGTGGAGATGGACGACGCTGGCCCTCTCCTGATAGGCCAGTGGAGGGCTGTGGTGTGACTTAGGTACCGCCGATTGGGCCATGGGCGCTGGTGCGTTAATAGCCGCCGTCAGCGCCTTCAGCAGCACGGTGGCCTCCTTCTGGTCCTCCTTCCCCTCGCCCTCCAACGTACGAGCCAACCAGCGCTCCGCTGCCTCCTCCACCTGCGACGCCGACGCCGCCTCCGTGAGCATGTCGGCCTCCTGGCTGGCGTCGAACCGCTCCACCATCTGCTTCACGTGTGCGTTGACGAGCGCGTTGGAGTTGGCCGGGCAGCAGCTGCACTGGTGGATGCGCAGGGAGAAGCGGTGGAAGAAGGCGCCGGCGCAGTGCTGGCAGCGGTAGGGCCGGTCGCGGCTGCTGTGGAGGCGGCGGTGCAGCTTGAGGTGGATGTACTGGGTGAACTTGGTGCTGCACAGCTTGCACTGGTAGGGCTTTTCACCGGAGTGGAGGCGCAGGTGCGTTTTCAAGTTGCTGGTGCTGCTGAAGCGTTTGTGACACACCTGGAAAGCATGAAATGACAGGTTAAGCAACAATCACGTGACTGATTAACACCTTAAGAAAACAATTTGATTGTGTTTAGGGTTATTCTGGAAAAACTGAGCAGACCGGTATGATGTCAACTGGATGTCATGTAGTATCAGGGTTAACATTGCTATACCAGTTCTGTTGGGTTTCATTAAGCAACAGGGACTGCTTTTCTTTCTTTGTTCAAGCCACGCTCTCGACACTCACACCCACAGAGTCACATTGCTAAACAATTATAAAACAAAGTGGGTAATGGCTCATGAAAATTAAACAGACACTACCTTACCAGAAAGTTATGTGTCAGAGAGCATTTACGTGTATTGTGTATACAGTGTGCTTCCTTGTGAATCATTCACACTCTTGCTTGCACATCAGCGTCATGGTGAAATCAGCTTGTAAAAAGCTTGTAGAGAGGGAGAACACTAGAGATTATGATTTCCAACTAGGGCTATAGATCTTTAGGAGGCCGTAGTGGGCTCAGTTTTAAAGCTAGAGTGCAGATATTGGTATCATATGAAACTACAAAATCTACAGAATGCATTGGTACTAATGTCATACTAGCTTGTCGCGAAGGAGGCTAAATAACGCTTCAAACTTACTCTAAATCATGGCGAGGAAAAACTGTCATGGCCATTTTCAAAAGGGTCCCTTGACCTCTGACCTCAGATATGTGAATGAAAATGGGTTCTATGGGTACTCACGAGTCTCCCCTATACAGACATGCCAACTTTATGATATTCCCATGCCATTTTTTTATGCTAAATGCAGTACCTATGAGGGTTTCTGGACAATATTTGTCATTTTTTTGTGTTGTTAATTGATTTCCAATAATAAATATATACATATATTTGCATAAAGCAAGCATATTTGCCCACTTCCATGTCGATAAGAGTATTAAATACTTGACAAATCTCCCTTTAAGGTACATTTTGAACAGATACATGTGTGATTATTTTGCGATTAATTGTGATTAACTATTTTAATCGATTGACAGCGATATTTTCAACATACCTGACATTCGTGTGGTTTCTCCCCCGTGTGGACCAGGTGATGTTTCTGGAGGTGGGCCAGCTGAGTGAAGCTCTTTTTACATAGGTTACACTGGAATGGTCTCTCGCCACTGTGCACTCGGAGATGGACCTACAATTACATGGAAAAAGAACTAATGAGCACTGGCATCAACTGGCATCTAAAAAGTGGAATATGTTAAATTAAATTATAAGCACAAGAGAGAGATGAACTGAAGCTGTTACCTTGAGGTTCGACAGCTGTCCGAAAGTCTTCGTGCAGATGTTACATTCATACTTGATCTTCCCGTTCTGCTTCTGCAGCGGGTAGGGCAGCGATTTGTGGCCGGGGCCGTTGCGCGTCGCCGTTTTGCTCTTGATCGTAGCCAGGCTCAGATTCATGGCTTCCTCGAAACTGGAGGGAGACTGCTCGGTCGACTGATGCTGACCGTCGGGCTTTGGGAGAGGGGAGAGCTCCGGGGTGGCCGGGGCGCCTCGTGGTGGCGACACATTTGGTTTGAGTTCTTTCAGACCTCCCTGCGAAGAAGGAGGGTAGGGGAGGGACACCGGCAGCAGATTAGGTGGGGCGATGGGCGGGTACGGCAGTCCGTCAGTGCCCAGGTAGCTGCTGTATCGGAGGGATCCTCTTGAAGGCAGCATCCCGGAAAAGGGAGGAGAGTACGAGGGGAGGAGGAGGCGAGGGTAGTGCGCGCCGTAGGGAGGGAGGAGTTGGTAATTGGGCTGGAGGGGTCTGGATTGGGGGTAAAGGGGGTAAGATGAAACGCCTTCCCTGTAGAGGCCGTGGAGGTGAAGAGGGAGATTTCGGTGCTGAGGCGGGAGCGCAGGATGGGGGTCATGCAAGTACGGGTGATTTAAGCCCAGGCTGGGCTCTCTGTGTTCGGACTGAGGGAAAGGACGGTCTTGTGGCTCTCCGTCGCTCTCCTCCTTCTCAACTTTTTTGCTGAAGTCCATGATCTGGTCGTCGGGTGTGTCAGGCGGAGTGTCTCTTTCCAACACCTCCACGTCGATCTTCTCCTCTCCATCTTCATCCCTCTCCTCTTTCACTCCCTCCTTTGTTCTCTCTGTGAGCCACGTCTGCTGAGGTAGGTGCTGTTTGGTGTACTCCGACTCGTGGTCTTCATCTGAACTGATGTATTCTGTAAATAAATGAAATAAATATTGAGTATTGTTTGAGTTTGATGAGGGGGGAAAAAAGCTCATCATAATATCTAGTTAAAGTTAGTTCAAGTCCAAATGCCTCACACACATCCGCCCACAGAAGGCACTCCCTCTTATGGTAAATGATAGTAGTTTCAGTCTGACTTAGTGTGTAAATCATGCAGTATAGGTTTCTGTTTGTCAATCTCAGTAGTGTTTTTGATGTGGGGAGAATAAGTCAGTGGTGAGGCGTGTGGGAGTCGAAGTGTCTTGTCAGAGTTGTACGGCGAGTTTCATTTGCGAAACCTTTTCTGGGTATGGCTGTCGTACTCCCCAGAGATAATGTGAAACATCTCTTCCTTTTTTCCATCTGTTTTTGAGAATTTGTCACCATTACTGTATGTCAACTGCTGTTTCATGTGTCATGTCATTCTGCCGTGTTCATTACGTGAATTGCATTCAGGGTCAGTTAAAGGGCTGTGCCAGTGTTTTTGCATGGTTTAGCTTATTAACTGTCAATCAATTCAAATATTTAGTTGCATGATTGTCTGTAGTAAATCGTGATTATTCGCAAATTAATCTCACAGCTTTTATCTGTTCAAAAATGTACCTTAAAGGAAGATTTGTCAAGTATTTAATACTCTTATCAACATGGGAGTGGTCAAATATGCTGCTTTATGCAAACGTATGTATATATTTATTACAGGAAATCAGTTAACAACACAAAACAATGACAAATATTGTCCAGAAAACCCTCACAGGTACTTCATTTAGCATTAAACAATATGCTCCAACCATAACATGGCAAACTTCAGCCCAACAGGCAACAACAGCTGTCAGTGTGTCAGTGTGCTGACTTGACTATGACTTAAACTGAGCCTGCTACAACCTAAAAATCGGTTAAAAACTTTTGTCTAAATTACAAATGCACAGTAATGCCTTTGAAAGCACAAACTGATTCAAAATGTCCTCTGGCTTTGTGCGATCAATCGCTGCTGCCGGAAGCTTCAACAACCAGCACCTGAGCTGCCAAACTTGATTGCCTTCACTATAAATATGTCAGGAAATCAAACCCCGTGACACAAACAATGGGCATACCTGACCTTGAAAGGCAGGTGAAAGCTTTTAAGATCCTATAAATTGAAAAAACAACACAATTATACCGCCTTAGCATTAGTCATGAAGATGAATGGCAACGCATCTGGTGTATCCAGTTGGTGTTAGTCATCCGACTTTGTGGCAACACACAATCATTCAGGAGGATGACTTGCCGTTCTACTAATAGCTGAAAACAAATGACTCACAAAGGTACTTTGACCAGGCATTATTCCCCCTTAGACTCTCCTTAAAATCCCACGTCATTTACCACATCTCATGAAATACTGAGATTTGTTTGGTCTCTGTGTGTGTCCCCATGATCTTGCATACATATTTGTCTCTCTACGGTAAGCCAGACATGAAGAAATAGCATCTTTACTGTTGGTAAAAGATAATATCAGGTCTTACTCACAGGAAGGAAGAATAATGTGTCTTTATTCATTTTGAGGAGATATAATTTTGCTGATAAGAGAGATACCATCTCATGAAGCAGACTTTGTGCTATGTGTTTAGTCATGGCCACGGATCTAAATCTGTCATTTTGTCAGTAAAAATGACATTGTGCGTGTGTCATCAGTCTTTCACTTCTTCTCTTTAAATCATTCCTTCCTGTGCCTCAAGATATTTGTCACATCTTGTCAGTGTAGACGACCACCACATCCTGATACTAAAACCTAGAAAAGCTTCCCCTCCTCGCTGAACACTCACTGTGTTTGATGTCGGCCTGCTGGCCGCAGAGCCGCTGGGCAAACTCCTGGCTGTACCACACTAGCAACTCCTGGTTGGGCTCCACCGGGCGGATGGTGTAGAAGTAGATGTCCCGGCCGTTCTGGCACGCCACCAGGTTCTGCTCGGCCACAGAGCGGGCCGGGTTGACGTAGCGCATCCAGTTGCTCCTGTGAACGTCATAGCCGTCGATGAAGTTTTGAAGCTGCCCGTCGCTGTAAATCTGCAGAAGAAGAGGAGAGAATATGGGATTAAAACATGTACACAGAACTCTTGATTTGTGTGCAACATGAGTATTACTTGTATATTAAATGGTTTAATATTTCATATGGTGAATGGTATATTGTATATATCTGTTGGCCCATGAATTCTTGAAAGAATAAATAAAAATTGCTGATTAAAATCCACATAAAATCATCAAAATATCTACAGAATTTAAATTAATTAAAAAAAACAAATTTAATAATTAAAATAAAATAATATCCACATAAAATCATCAACAAATTTATATAATTTAAATGAATAAAAAAATAGAATACATTTAAATAATTTAAATAAAGTGAAATCCACATCAAAAGAAATCTATAGAATTTAAATAAAAAATGTTTTTATAAAATCCACATAAAAATATCAAAAAATCAATATAATGCAAATAAAAAAATAAAATAAACAAATTAAATAATTTAAATAAATTAAGATTATAAAGAAAAAAGTCAGAATAATCACCTCTGCCATGTACAGTTAAATATCCTTCAGTTATCAGTTACAGTATATGTTTGCTCCTCTGGTCTGCTGCACCCTACAGCTGTGCTCTGTGTGTCCTCAGTGTGTGTGTTGTGCCTGTATTAGTAGCAGGCGGTGAGGCATGGAGGCGTGGTCGGCCTTTCACCACAGTGGCTGTCTCTCTCTCTCACTCTCCCTCTTTCCTCATTTTCTCTTTCTCACTTCTTTAAGCATTATTGTTATTCCTGTTTTGTAATTTTGTTTATGACATACACGCTAGTGCTACACTTAATTATGATCCCGTCTTTCAACGGAAAACAAGAATGCATTGTCTAATGAAAACAAATAAGATGTAATTGGTGGCTGCCTGCCAGCACCTGTCTGTCACAAACACACACACTGGCAGGCAGGCATGCCTTTGGCAGCCCTTCCGCAC
>CAKAKR010037334.1:7987-19771 GCA_916700685.1 Adelosebastes latens
GGGGGGAGTCACATACCTGTAGAGTCCTGCTCGAGATGAAGGAAACCTTTGAGCTCCGAGATTTAGACACCACAGCTCAGCCTTATCGCACGCACACACATAAAGAAGTGGAAAGACATGAGGGCGCACACACACACTTCATTGTGATACTGTTCCTCTTTAATGACGCGTCAGATGTATGTCTGAGTTATTGAAAAGAGCTGAGTATCTCATTTATGCGCAGAGGTGACGACAGAAAAACATAACGAGAGATATAAATTCATCTATTGCCTCGCTGTAACTGTCAGACTCTTCTTTAATTTACACTCCCCATAAAACTTTGCTTTGGTCGCTCACAGCACGGTGTCGGATCAGAGCTATATCACATCTGGGTCAGGTGTGGGAAAGTGTGCGATTCCCAAAATCCACGAGTGTGGTGGGAAATTTGAGCATAACTCAAATGATCCTATGTCCTACATTATATAAATAAAGTCTGAACGTTTTGTAACATACCCATGTTGGTATGAAATGTATTTTTGTGGTGACAGAATTATCATGTATTTAGAATATTGTTTTGACTTTGGAGATGGCAAAATTGTTGTAAGTCTATAAATATAACTGGGGTGGTTTGGTTTAGGTGGATTAAAACATGGAAATGTGCATTTAATTGGTTAATTCACCTAAATTGCCAACAAAGCCTAGTGGTATCTTGCCATGCATACAGTATTGGTTTTATTTGCTTGTATTTTTGGATTTCTGTCTCTAAGATTTCTGCCTCCAACTCAATACAATAGAGATGATTGGAAACTGGTTTGTTCTGCTCACAGCATTAAAAAATTACAAGGGCTGTCCTCGACCAAAGGAATTCTTAGTCGACTTACTGAGTTTCTCCACAAAGAATTGCACAAAAGCACCTCTTTAAATATGGTGTTTACCAGAGATGTGCTCAGAAGTTTCTTAGAAATAAGTCATTCAGTATGAAAAAGAAATGATTAGTCAACTCAGACCAAAACAACAGGGGCAGGGGACAGCCCTAAAAAATTACATTTGAAAAATTCAGCAGCAACAGTTGTTTCCAGAAAAATGTCCCTAGTTCCTCTGGATAATCCACAGAACATACCGTCAGTTTTCATAGGGACTATTCGTTTCAATAGAAAGTAGTGCCTATTAAAACTACGAGTTGATTAAGCATTTAGTTGATTTAACTGACTACAAATTACATAATTAATTCAGTGAGTCATTTGTAAGCAAAAATACCAAGCATTCTCTGTATTTAATTGTACTTCACTCTTTTCATAGCATTGTAAATTGAGTATTTCGGGGTTTTGGGCTGTTGGCTCAACAAAACAAGCAGAAAATAATTGACAGATGAATTAATCATAAAAATAATTATTTGCTGCAGCCCTACTGTTCACCACAAGGTCTGTAAGTTATCAAGTGAGAATGCAAGATTCACATCATTGTAGAATTCATTCGGATATCTAATAATGTGTGCAAATACAACAAAAAATATCAGCATGACTTGATACCACTAGATGTAAAGTGAGAAAACGTGTTTTGTTTTAGGTGAATTTACCCTTTTAAAAACAAACGCTCAAATGCATTTAAACCTGCACACATACACTCACAGAGTGTACAGTAGTACAGGTGCAAGTCTGGACATCTGCAAAATGCAAAACACACACATGCAGAAGAGGCAGTGTTTGACTGCATTGCAGTGGGGGAGACTGCACAGCTTCTTACAGTACACACACACACACACACAGAACACACTAGCAGAGAATCGGCTTAGCGAGTGCCAAAGCAGGAAAAGGAAAGTGAAGTCGACAGCTCAGCTTGTGAGTATCATAGTTTCATGTTGCACATACTGTAGTAGTCAAACAACACATGACGGACAGGAGGATGTCAGCGTGTCGTTGGTTGTCTGTTCTGGTCTGCCAGGGTCTCCGTACCGGGCTGGAGATCAGGCTGAGTCAGCTACCACACACCAACACACACACACACACACACACATGCACAAACACCCCGTGACTGGGCTTCCTGTAAAACAATCAGAGCATGAGGGTCCAGAGAATTGGCGGGAGGTAGGCAGGGGGGGCAAACAGAGAGAGAGGAGAGGAATGTGGGATTTTTAAGGACAGATGAGAGAGAGGAGGGAGATGGATGGAAGGCTTGTAAAGAGAGAGAAAAAAAATGAGCCAGAACTTAAACATCACAGGGAACGGAGAGATGGAAAGACGAAGAGACAGCGAGTTAAAGAGCATTCCGACAAAGTTGCTGCTTGGCCCGGCGCATCCAAGTATGGTCCAACCCAGAATACCACACACACACACAGCCGCCTACGCTCTGCCCTTGATGCCCTTGCTCCGTGTGTGCATGTGTGGCTATCGCCCCGGTGCCAGTAAGGCAGCAGGCTGACTTGGCGAGCACGGTGTCCATTCCCCAGTAAAGCCAGCTCTACAGGCCCTTTTCCTCAGAACTGAGAATGCTCGCTGAGCAGAAACAGATGTGGGCCCCGTCCCCTCTGTTCCTCCATCTTGGCTCTGCATCATCACCACCGCAGATCCTGTCTCTCACTCGGAGAGAAACTGGGATTTCAGCAGAAACAGATGGGCCAGCAGCTCCTCCATCTTTGGTTCTACGTCATTGCCACAGTGCTGTGAATTCAGGAGAAACCAGATGTGCGCAGTGACGGCTGTGTCCACCATGTTGGCTCTGTTGAATGGGATAAAAGAAGAAGGGTAATAGATATTACAGTGGTCTGCTGTTGTGGTATGAGAACTGTGGAAACATATCTATCTATTACATAGGGGGAAAACTCTAATGTATAGCTGGCTTTCCTCTCTTTTTCCTGAACTGCACTTCTTTGAGCCTCTGAGGAATTCCTCAAAGTTCATTTTCAGTTGCACAATCGTCTTAGCAACCAAAATAATGGAAAACATTTCATGTTTCTTCAGTGTTGACATAGTGAATCTAAACCAAAGACATTTCTAAAGATGTTTCTTCATTGCCAAAACATAAAGACAATGTGCCAAGAGGGATGTTTTGAAACTGGGAAAACCCGACTGGAATGTAATCTTCTGTCAGTTCTTGGCACATTCTTTGCTTCAGACTTGAAGCACAATTCGTATACAATTACTCTGAAATAATAATTTCTTCTGGCATCGTCATCTAAGAATACAAGTTTCTCCTCCCAAGAACAGTTTGGCCTCATTTTCCTGATTTTAAAAGTACCAACTACAGTACCATCAAGATTTAACCTGAACAAGAACAGATTCACCAGTTAGTTACTCAAGTTACTCAAAATGTAATTTAAGCCTACCTTTTTATATAAAAGATATTTGTCGCAGCACCTTTTAAACAAAACTAACTTTCGTGATAAATATACAGGTACATACATGAAATTTGACCTCTACAATTAACCCATCTTAAGCATTTAGGAGCAGTGAGCTGCTGTGAAGCGCCCAGGGAGCAACTTGGGGTTCAGCGTCTCGCTCAAGGACACTTCGACATACAGACAGTAGGAGGCGGGGATCGAACCGCCAACCTTGTGGTTAAAGGATGACCCGCTGTACCCACTGAGCCACAGCTGCCATTTATAAATGCTAAAACATATCTAGTGTAACAGTAGCACAAGTAGAGAGGAGCCATTAGGGAAGTGAACTGACTCAGTAATATCAGTTACACAGCAATACCCGTCTAAAGTTTGCTACCTTTAGCCAACATTAGTCATCATAAGCTACTGGTCATACCAGACTGGGACGGCTGTGGCTCAGGGGGGAAAGCGGGTCGTCCTTCAACCAAAAGGTTGGCGGTTCCTACTCTCCACATGTTGAAGCGTCTTTGAGCAAGAAATTGAACCCCAAGTTGCTCCCCAGGCGCTTTACAACATCCCACTGATCCTCAATGCTTATGATGGGTTAAACGCAGAGGTCAAATGTGCATGTGTATAGCCCGTTCTCATTTCCAGGACGTTAAATACCGCGGCTTTTTAATGGCCATTGGCATCCGGTACCGACGCTCATAGCACTCTTTAGCGCCAGTATGAAACGCACCGGGCGTTCCATTAACTACAATGTAAACCCATCTGCGGCAACATTAAACGCTCCGAGAAAGTGCGCTGCGAGTGTGGTGACGTAGTAGAGAGCGAAAAGACACACACCAGGCGGACGGGCGGGGAGGTGGATGGGTCCAACAAACACAAGGCTTTCATCCAGGAGGCCGCTGTTCGTGTCCTGTGCGTCAATCAATTGAACAATTGATTGACGTGTCATGTCGCGTGTCATTTTCACTTTCACTTCTTTTCTAAACCTAACTATAGTGGTTGTTTTGTTGCCCAAACCTAAAGTGACGGCAAGGCTAACTATAGTGGTTTTGATGCTGAAAATGAAGTGACTCCAAGGGGCTTGACAAAGCGGCGGTATGTGACGAGTTGGGACGAGAACGTGTTGATATGTATGTGATGATATGAATAAAGTTTAAGTTTTAAGACCAACTTAGGCTGTACCAGCAAAACTCCTGAGTGTGTTGAACTGTGCCAGGGTGCGTTTAATTGTTTATGAACTGAACATTAAATTTGTAAGAGGAATAATGTGTAATTTCTAATTTTGTAGTTGAAGGATGTGCTTCAACATCTTCTTGTAAAGTTAGCATTAAAAAAACATCAGGTGACTATTAACAATAAATTGTAAGACGGTAGATCCATAACTGTATTATGCAGATAACACCAGTAGAAACGCTGTCTCTTGTGTCAGTTTAGTGGGTTTTGCTCTAGTACTGTGCTATTTTTTATACCCCAACAGAGTTTCCTATTAATTAAGTTGCAGCTCCAATGAACTGACAGTTTTAGAACAATGACGCTGGTAAAAAAAAGAAAAAAGGCTTATAAAAGCACAATGTCTCGTAGTGTTTTGGCGAAGTCATCCTTGTTAGCTGTAGTGGCCTTTGACCGATTCATGACTCAGCCCTTATATTAACATCAAGCTCCTCTTCCAGCTCCTCCTGCTGTAACTGTAGTAACAGGGCTGGAGATGTGTGAAACGAGTGTGTCACACTCCCACCCTTCGCTTACTGGACTGTTTTGATGTGGATCGCCATGGTGATAATCTCATCTCCCCACCCCGACCCCTTCCCACAACCCAAATACGGCCATGTTTGTAGGGCAAGATGGAGGGCAGTGGGCTGGAAGAGGGAATGAAAGAAAGAGATAAGACAAGGAAATAGGACAGGAGAGAAGTGATGGACAGAAATTGGGGGAATGAAAGAGTCAAAAGAGGGGGATGTACAGAAAACGGAGGGAGAACAAGGGATGGCTTTACCAGCAGAGGAATGTCTTTCCCGCTGATATCATGTAACAGGACTAGTGGGATTAGAAGGGGAGGTTGTTCTCGCCAATCACAATGAGTACACCAGACATTACCCCATCTAGCTGAATGAACCTTGTGATACAAACTCGCCACACTATCAAACTACAGCACCCGACCGCTCCGTATTAACCAGAACTAGATTACATAATATTCTAAATCCTTTCAACTGCAAACTGAGTTCGAAATTAAGTTGTTGAATAGAAGAAATACACAAACCTCAGATATCTGGGACTTGATTAAAGGTTCTGCATGTAGTATTTCAATTTTGAGACCACCCTTTACTTGTTCACATTGTGTGTCACTGTGCTGGGCTTTGTATGGTTTTAGGAGGTGCATTTCTTTACACAGCTAAGTTTTTGGAGTTTAACGCTAGCTTTTTATTTCGCCACTCGGAAGGGTGTTAGCTACGTCTCTTCTAGAGATTCGAGGTCTCCAAAAGACCGACAATGAAAATTATCTTTTGACAGTATGTTGACATTGTATCAGCAACATTACTACTGTTTCAATGTCTATATATGTAGAATATGTCACAGACATGAAAAAAAGTTTATATTTATTTTTTACTCAACACTTCCTGTTTCCGTTTAAAAAAAAAAAAAAAAAACTATTTTTTTCTCTGTGGACAGAATCCCTTCATTTGTTAACACAAGGCTTTTATTCTGAAATATTTGTAGGACATTGTTGTGGAAAATGCAGTGACTTGCACGGCTGCATAAACTTATAGAGTACCGGCTTTTATTTATTGTGGATTATTATTATTATTTACAAATGAGCACACGCTTCTTAACCTTTTTCTGTCTAAAGTAAATATAAATTGTATTTATAATGAAATGAAATGTAACCTTCTGGTCATTATGCAAGGCATACTATAAGTAGAAAGAAAGTGCTGGCGGCGGCAGCAGCAGCAGCAGCAGCAACGCCTGTCTTTGGGGACACCATACGCGTGAGAGACGGAGCAGTTCAGCGAGGCAGCCGTCACGCGCTGCTCATGCTGGCAATGTAACCCGCGTGTAATGCAGATGCTGGAAGCAGTGAGAGATCTATGGAAGGTTCACTTTCTACGTGTTTGTTAAAGCCAGACTGAAAAACTACAATTACAGTCAACAAACAACAGGGTTAATGGGAAAGCTGGTTGGTGTTCATTTTGAAAAAAAATAATTCTTTGTGTTTGATTAGACAGGAGCCGGCCAAGAGTCCATATGCTCACAATGTCCTTAATTAACATCATTTTACATCAAACATGCTGATAAATGTGAAAATGATGTTACCATTTCATGCTTTCCATCCATGCAAATTGCTGGTATTGCTGGTTGTTGGTACTTTGCATGTGCAGGCCTCTTGAGCAAACATAAAAACAGATGTTTTACATTTCATCTGCAATAGTGTGGATATAGACTCAATCTGCATCTCCGTCCCCGTCATTCCATCTGCCTCCTCTTGTGTCTTTTTTTTTATCTCTGTTTGCCTCTTTGATAGCCTTCCTCCATTTCTCTGACTTTGAATTTGTCTTCCACTCCGTCTGCCAGTCTGCAGTCACTCTCTCAAGACTTCTTTGGGCTGAGCAGGGTCGAATGGGGTCAGGGTTCTGAGAAACTCATCCCCCATAATCCCTCGCTGCCTGGCCCAGGTTGCTATGCCGTACGCAGCACGTCCACACTTACATAAACACATGTGCATACATGCGCACAAATTCATGGTCTTCTTGGAAAAGTGGAGAGAGTTTTTTGTGTCGCTTGGCAGTTGAGGCGCTCATCTCTCTCCTCGGTGAGAGGGCTGCAGTGGACAAGGTCTCTCTGTCTCTCTCCGTCTACGTTTACATGAAGCCCGGTTATTGAGAGAAATCAGGTTAAGGCAGGGGATCGGGGAACGCAATTTGCGCGTGTTTATACTGAGGCTTATTTATTTTAGTTTCTGGTAAAGTTTGACCTTGGATTTGGACACAAGGACGCACGGATAGTGATGTTTCTTATACATTGCTGCATGCAATGCTTTCTAAAGTCTTTCTCATGCAATTGCAGACTTTTAGAAACCGTTAATTGGCCAAAAGTCAGGTTTCTCCTGCAGAAATCAAGCTGTGTTAACCAGATTCTTCCAATCCTTTGCCCCGATTTGGAAAATCCAATAAATCAGTTTACTGCAGGAAGACCATAATAACCACGGTTCTTATTTGCATTTCTTCCTCTCTGATTTGAGAGTTTGATTTTTTAATTTTCTATCCACTGCCCTTATTTGCTCTCTTTCACATTCTTACACTACTTCTCTGTGCCAGCCTCTAGGTCCGTCTCTCCCTCTCTAATCCCCTTTATAAACGATCAGGGCTCTGGCCATGAGAACCAAACCTTCACCATGACAACCACAATCTCAGGCATGTCCCAACGACTTCTATGCCGTGTGTGTGTGTGTGTGTAGCCCAGCTGTTGAGCAGATGGAATGCTCACTATGCAGCAGATGATAATAGTGTGGAATCCAAGGTCTGTGCTCCTCTCTACCTCAATTTTCCTCTTCCCTCTTTCCTCCCTCCGTCTCAACTCCGTCCCCACTCTCTGTCCTCTGCTGTCTGTCTGTCCTCCCTCTCATCTCCACGTCTCTCTCTCTCCCTTTCCTTTCAGCTGAGTGTCCGTTACTTTGCTTTGTTCTCCCTGATTAGAGGCTTCGAAAGATGGGTATCATATGTCACTTTGTTCCTTTACGGCGGCCTCACACACACGCGCACACACGCACGCACGCACACACACACACACACACACACACACACACACACACACACACACACCCTGTGGCCCAGTGTGTGTGTGTATGTGTGTGGAGCGGAGTGGGGGCTGAATGAGCGCCACATTTTTCAAATTTTTCTCTCCAGGCCTTAAAGGTCTTTTTCTGTCCCAGTGCAGACAGACTGCGTCTAAGAACCGCAGGCCGTCATGCAGGAGGAATGCAACCTCCTCACTGTCAAAGTGGCTCCGTTTTACTGTAGCTCTATTTTCAAGTGACGCCACTAATAAAGTGCGTAGGTGTGCGACATTAAAAAAACGATTGTTGTAAACATGTCCATGGGTTTAAGGAGGACGGAGGGAGCAACCGGGGGGGGATTGGAGAGGAATGAGATGGATAGAGTCAGAATGAAGCTCACGTATAGTATGTGAATGTGTGCTATTTAATAATCCAATGTGTGCATTCCTACAATTTCCCCCCCATGGAATAGAGTTACAGTGTGGAGGAGTTGTTTCAGGTGTCCAGGATTTTGGAAGTAAAAGTCCAATAATAGGTGACTGGAAGTTGGAGCACTTTAAAGGCTGGAATAAACATGAAACTCAAAGCAACTATTTTATAAAATATCTGTTTTGTTTTTGCTTGTAGTGAAGCCAGTGTAGATTTGAAGGCAGTGACTAGTACTATAACTACTAATACGTACATTGAGATCACTGGTGTGCATCTGCACTGCGCCTACTGATGATGTCACAAAAGTTTGTGTAATCCTCACCTCACATCCTATAAGCCATCTCCTCCCTCTCTCCTTTCATCCCTCCCTTTCTCCTCCTCTGTTGATCCCTGGCTCGCTCTTCGTCTCTCAATTTCCTTGCGTTTTTGCACCTAATCTCTTACCCAGACTCCTCTTGCCTGTCCTCTTTCTCTCTCTGTGCAGTCTGTCCTTCAGTGTCTCTCTTTCTTCCTCTAAATCCCCCCCCTCTCGCCTGATTTTGGCTCGGCCTGCCACTCTCCCCCCCCCCTCCTTCATTCCTCATTCCTCTTCTTTTCCTGCTGTCCGTTGCGCTCCCTCGCTCCGTCTGGCTGTCCTCAGTAATCAAACACAGGCGGTCAGACGCAGACAGGATGTGAGGTCAGACGAGGAGAGGAAGTGAGGGTGCGTGGGCAGCGCACAAACAGAAGAGAGAGGAGGTGAGGGACGGCGAGGACAGAGGAGTGTGTGTGTGTGTGTGTGTGTGTGTGTGTGTGTGTGTGTGTGTGTGTGTGTGTGTGTATGTGTGTGGAGTTACACTGGGAAGAGATTCAGTTTCTGTTTCAGCCGTCAGCATCAGCTCTTTGTGGTCGTTCTCTATATTAAACACTTAAGCAGCTGGACTCAGCAACCACAGCAAGTCATAACACTCAGCGGTGAGGTAAAGCAGCAGTGTTTTTCAAACTTTATTACTGCTCTCCTGAAATATTAAATAAATCTCTTACTTCTGTCACAAAGTTTTGTGGGCGAGCCAACTTTATTTCATAGTGCTGAAGTATTAGTCCGTCTCAGTCAGTGTGGAATTGTTTGGTTTGTTTTAGTTACGTAATGCAGCCATTAAATATAGGGTTACTCAAGTTAATATATATGTATATATATTTATTTATTTTTTTAAGTTATTATTTTTGCCTTTATTTTAGTACAGCTGAAGATAGACAGGAAAGGGGGAGAGAGAGAGAGGACGACATGCAGAATAAGGGCAGCAGGTCGGATTTTAAATGGACTGCTAAGGACTCAGCCTTGCGCCTGGACCACACAGGACGCATGAGAACCTCTTGCTTTTTATTTCTGCGCCCATATTAACAGGTTAAAGCAGCCACACAGCCCGCATGAGCAGCAGGGCTCAGGCTCAGATGCGTGTTAGCTACATCTCCTAGAAATTTGAGGTCTCGCCTATTTTTTGTCCGCGTGCCGCACTGTTCACAGCATCAAGTCAGTGAAAATGATCTTTTGACCGTATGTTGACATCATACCAGCAACCTTACTACAGTTTCAATGTCTATATATGTAGTATATATGTAATATGTCACAGACATGAAAAAAGTTAGTATTTGTTTGTAACTCAACACTTTCTGTTTCAAAATAAAAGCCCTCTAGTGTTTTTTCTGTGCACAGAATTCCTTCATTTGTTAACACAAGGCTTTTATTTTGAAATAATTGCAGGACAGTGTTGTGGAAAATGCAGTGACTTGTACGGCTCCATAGATGGAGTAGGAGCTTTTAATTGTGGATTATTATTATTATTTACAAATGAGCACACGCTTCTTAAGTTTTTTTCTGTCTAAAATAAATGTATATGACATTTATAATGAAATTAAATTAAACATTCTGACCATTATGAAAGGCAAACTCTATGTAGAAAGAAAGGGCTGGCAGCCGCAGAGCAGCCGCAGAGAAGCCGCAGAGCAGCAGCAACGCTGTCGGTGTAGACACCCCAAACTTGAGAGACGCAACAGTTCAGCTAGCTAGCCGCCACGTGCTGCTCATGCATCCATTGTGGCCCGGGGCTTAGTACATGGGGCGCCCGCGCTACCTGGTGAGCTACCCCATTCAAGTAAATATTTTAACCAGGCCGGACGTGGTCCTACTTTTGGTCCTGATGCAGCCCTCGAGAAGTAGTGAGTTGCAAAATTACAGAAAAGTTTCGAATAAATGAAAAAAAGTTACAAAAAACAATGTTAACAGACCAGTGCAGAAGTCCAGAATTTCTAACTGTTTATACTGTAATTAATCCAGATGATCATATAAAGAATAAGCAATCGCATGAAAGGGATTGTATTTCATAATTCTCTCTTTTATAAGCTACAAAATAAACATTTTTATCAACAGCACCAGCCTCCGTCCATAACAAAACAAGGAAAAGGCAGAATGTGTGTGTTTTTTTTTTACCATTTTACGGTAAATGCAGAATTAATTTCTCAATTTCCCGATAAAACCCTGAACTTCCAGAGAAGCTGTCCGTCAGCCGTGCGTATTGTTTGATTATTAACATCTGTTGTGTGCTTAACGTGACAGCTGAACTGATGCTGTAATGGAATTCCACTTCTTCTCGCCTAAACCGTGGTGCCTGCACTAGACAAGTAGCTACAGGACCGCGGCGTTAAACAGGCAATATTCTCCTTTTGCACCCAGCTGTGATGAATGGGTGGAATAAGCTGGGTCAGAGGGAGCTGCTCATGTCTGGAGCTGTCTGTCTCACAGAGCCTTTATTCCATAAAAGTTCAGTTTTGTCCAAATGGATGAAAGGGGACAAGTGTGCGTATGAAAAAAAAGCGTGCTAATGAGCCAAAGTGTCTAGCAGTGATGCAGAATGTGCACTTCACCTGTTGAACTCTACACACACACACACAGTAGCTCAACCCCCCCTCCTCCTATCACCCATCACCAATCTACTGTAACCTGATACTGAGACACACACACACACACACACACACACTTGCTGTCTCTCTCTTGCGCTTGCTTTTTTATTCCGTCTAACACACACACACACACGCGCGAGGAGGTCAAGTTGAGGTTGTGCTTCCATGACATCACTGTTGCCATGACTCATAAGTGTACCCCCAGGCACAGTAAGGCCCTCTCCCCCACACAACCTGTCAGAGGGACTTAGCCACTCTCTCTCTCTCTCACACACACACACACACACACACACACACACACACACACACACACACACGCACGCACCCACACACACACACACTCTCA
>CAKAKR010037336.1:0-19688 GCA_916700685.1 Adelosebastes latens
AATGGCAGTGAAACAATGACCTTCATCAACACCTTGATCATTCGCTCTCACCTGAGCATCCTCCCGCAGGTCCGTAGCCTCTTTAATGGGGGCACTAGCCGGTTTGAAAGTCTCATCCACCACCTTGATGCCGGTGTGCCTCAGCGTGACGTACTCCCGCCCTCGCCTCCCCACTCTCCTCACCGACAGACCTCGCCGCTGGGCCTTCCCGCCTCCTGGCCGGTTGGTGATCGCCACGTGGACAAACAGGCTGGTGTGGGGTAAGGGGTCTCCCGCTAGGCCCAGCAGGGGCACGTTACGGTAGCCGGGCTGAAGGCACTCGAAGGCCACGCTGTACTGGCCGATGAAGTCGTCTCCGATGTAGTCGTCGTCTAACACCACGAAGCGCAGCAAGGCCAGCTCCGGCATGTTCACCTGGAGACAGAGAGTGAACAATGAACCCATTCATGCGGCTGAGCACCAGAACAGAAATAGAACCACCAGACATTTCACAATGTTCTCACAAACACTGGCACGGGTCAACTCGGCTGCTTCTGAAGGCTTATTCAATTTAAACTAATCTGATTTTGACCCTCGTTACTGATTCTTGTTCTTATCGACGGCTGGTTCTGATTTTCGTCACAAGAAAAGAAACCAAACTTTGTTTAAAAAAACCACATATTTTCAGAAAATGAATGCTGCTGTAATGACAAAGTATTTTGTGTTCCTCTTAAGTTTAAAGTTTAGCTTACTGTACATTCTTTCTGAGTGTATACATGTATAGGTATACAGTATATGTATATAAGTAACTGTATATATTGTTTTGTTTTATTTTATTCTAATTTGTATATATGTTATGTGTGTGTAGTGTGAAGGCGCTTTACATTTACATTTCATTGTGCAACCCAATGTTGTAAAATGGGAAATAAATGAACTATATAAAATATACTATGGCTTATAGTATTGAGACCCCTTCACTTCTTCAACAATTTATTGTGTTGTAGATGAAATTTTAAATTGATAATGGATGGCTTCCCTAGCTAGATTGACAATAAGGGGGTTTCTGAGCAGTTTACACAACAGAAGTGCTCGCCATCCAATCGCTGAAAAATTCAATTTTTGCTGAAATCTCCAAATGTCAAAAGTTTTTTATTCCAAATCGCACCATGGCTTTTTCTATGGTGTTCCTCAAGGTCTTGGTGTCTTAATGTGGAATTTTGGAGGGATTATTGATCATTTTTATCAATTCTCGAGTGGAAAAAAATTGTTAAATTTAGCACCGAATCTGTGTAACAAATGGTATCAACCCAAAAATTGCTGCAACAACTTATGAGACATAATGGAGCATGGGGATGGCCATCATATACTCCTATCATAATGTTCTAAACCCTTATACACTTTTAAAATGTATTTATACAAATACAACTTGACACACAGTGCTGAGCTGCATCTCAAATTAATCTTCAGGTTCTCAGCTTTCAGATGATGTACACCACTTCTATGTGACATCTACTGTTGACCTGCTATCTCCCTCTAAAGACCCCCTGTATCCCCCTCAAAAAGGACAAAAATGTGTCTATTGTGGGTCTCGGAGGGTTAATTCAATCTTCTTGGGTCTCTACAAGTTTTGCACACCTGGATTTGAGAAGTTTATCCCATTCGTCCTGATTGTGTGATATGATCGAAAGCCCCAGAACAGCTACTAAATGAACCGTGAGATTGTTTTTCTCCACTGCTGTTTCCAAAGTCAAAAATAAACCCTCCACGCAAATATACTGTATATATATAAACATACACACACGCTGGCAGAGCCCCAGCGTTCCGAACCAATTACCAATTCCTCGGAACATCAAACGCGTTATTTACATCTACAGTAAATTGCATTCGCCAGAAGGAACAAACTCGTTCGTTTGATTATCGAGGCTTTTAAAAGTTTAATGCTTTGTCACCTGAGGAGAGACGGCGTTTAAATGCATCTGTACATTATTCATTATCGCTGCTCTTGATTTAGAATCGGCTCTTATCAGGAGGAAAAGATGCACTTCATTTAATGTTTACAACAGTAAAAGAAGTGATCAATTAGTCACAGTATTCAGCTTGAGAAGTTCAAACACCGTTTCCCTGTTATTAAGAGTCACTCATAAAGCTGTTCAGGCGAAGCATTAATGTTAATTACACGGTACAATGAAAGGAACATCCTGGTGCTGCTGCTGCAGAGGGGGAAAACGCTGGGTGAAATATTACACTCGAAATCAGGACTTTAATAGCTAATAAGGCCGTAAACAGCCGTACATGTGAGCACAGACTGTCAACGCACGCACACACACGCATAGTAAGTGGGAGGACAAATGATGCAGTGTGCCTCTGCATATTCATTCTGTGCACAGGAACAGAGAGTAAACACACTTCATAATAAAACATTATCAGCTAATGGCTGTTTTTCTCTTCACAAAGTCACACAAACACACACACACACACACACACACACACACACACAGAGGATGGATACCGTTGTCGCGTCTACAGCAGAAAACAGTATGAATCTATCATTTCCCACAGAGAATGAGAATAAACTTGCCCCAAGCCTCCGTGTGTGCGTGTGTGTGCGTGCGTGCGTGCGTGTGTTTGTGTGTGTTATAACACCATATGAAGTCTTTCGGGCTCTGAAGAAGGAAATAAACTCAAGCAGCACAGTTGAGACATTGATTTCCTCACGAATATTGAGATTACAGTTGGTCTGAATGTGTGTGTGTGTGTTCAGTCACATCTTTTCTAAATTTCAATTTTGTTGTAAATATTCTGGACCACAGCAGTCAAGACGCCCCTTTGTTTCACCCGGAGGTAAAAGCACACTTACGGAGCCCCCAAAAACAAAAACCGCAGGGTTGTTATTTATTCGGTTCAAGCTTTATATTCATGAAAGTCGGTAGCTGTGTCCCAAATTCAGGGTCCACTGTCTCTGAAGGACATCATGTCCAACGAAGATGGACGACTGATCCTCCTCCCAAAATGAGAAGGTGTAGACTCAGAAAAGCTGGAACTAACGCAGCGTTACATTATGTTCTACAGGCACAGCGGGAACACATTCATGTAAATGTTTATTTCTTTTTAGTTGTTTATGAATTATCTATAAAACTATTTTACTATTGCATCTGAGGATAAATGTCATAATTTCCATGAGTAAGTGAGGACTAACAGAGTGACAGCAGTTTATGTTAAAGGGTCCATCTGCGTTCTTTTCCGTTTTTTTTTTATTTTTGTGAATGTAGTCTGGTGGCTTTGAAGAGAGCGGTATAACGGCTTCAGTTCCCCGTTGTAAAGGCCTGCCTGACGGCGAGGTAAAGTACAACTTCTTTAAGTTTAGGCAACAAGACTACAACTTCTTTAGGTTTAGGCATCAAAACTACAACTTCTTTAGGTTTAGGCAATAAAACTACAACTTCTCTAAGTTTAGGCATCAAAACTATAACTTCTTTAGGTTTAGGCAACAAGACTACAACTTCTTTAGGTTTATGCAACAAAACTACACTTCTTTAAGTTTAGGCAAAAAGACTACAACTTCTTTAGGTTTAGGCAACAAAACTACAACTTCTTTAGGTTTAGGCAACAAAACTACAACTTCTTTAGGTTTAGGCAAAAAACCCAATCAGTTAAGTTTAGGGTTAAAATAACTACGAACACAAAGACAACTACACATTGTTGGTTTCACACAGGATGCAAACTCCGGTCTCCTGGGTGAAAACCCTGTGTTTTGTGTCCCATGCATCGTCCCCGACCCTTATAGATAGTTCACACTGTCTATACTACAGCACCTGACTTACACTTCTGCTTCTGTCATAATTACTACGGTCGCTAGAGGTCACTGTCGTGTTCTTTTATACCTTCTTTCGGTCATCTACCATGTGAACAGATGACAAAACCTACTAGTGGGTGTAGTAGGCTCCTACTGACCCACATCTATGGTGCTTATAGCGACTGATAACGCCTATTTAATGGCCTGACAACAGTCAAATCGGCTGCTCTCAGAGGAAAAATGGTTCAAGACCCCTGATCTAAATACTTCTCCAACATTGTGGACATTGTTGCACCATTAAACAATTGAGCAGTCATCCTCAGAAACTACTAAAACTAAACTAAACTAAAAAAATGACTGCATGTCTCAGCTGTATTTTCAGGAAAAGTCTTTGGAAAAGGACAGGCCAAGTTGACCTGAAGTGCAAACTTCAGAGGGAATCAGAATTGGGACACAGTCGGGGGGAGGCTTAAGGTCTTATACTGAGGAGGAAATAAAATCATACAGACACACACAGGGCCGTGTTCATATAATGTTTTACAAATGTGTGAGTGTAGCATGAAGGAGAAGCTGGTGGTGATGGATGATGTAGCAGAGAACATGTCACACTGACTGAACGAGGACCGGGCTGCCCCCCTTAGGCTTCGACTGCACTATTATAAAGAATATATCCCCGTGTGTGTGTGTGTGTGTGTGTGTGTGTGTTAATGTGTCTCCTCTCCCATAAGCTGTGAGTGAGGGCTGAGTGGTGACTGGGGAGAAAAGTTTCATGCATGGGCAAACCAGACAGACAGCTCCACTAGACTGTGTGCTGTAAGTGTGTGTGTGTGTGTGTGTGTGAGAGCCGAATGATGACTTCAATCCAATCCAATTCTCAATTTTTCGGCAACAAGCCCACGGCTGAGCAGAAAAGCTCTGTGACAGTTAATTCAATCAGTTTCAGACCTCTGAAAAGACGAAATGAGGCGGAGGACACCAAATCTCCTCTCTTACATTACCCTTACATCTGGAGTTGTTACGCAACAGTCAAGTCACACTTCAGTATGATAGACGACACTGTGCTCACAGCTCCATACACTCACAAAAAACTAATCATGGCTGTGGATCATTTCTTATTTCATCTTTCAAACGCATTAAATTGGAATAAATTTGCCTTTTCAAACTCAACCAAATAGTTTCTCTAATAGAGTTTTATGCAAAATACAAATAACAGACTATCTTCAATGACAACAAAATATTGTTTGCATGTGGATCCTTATTTACTGTCTCCATTGAGATAAACAGTGAATGTGTGAACTGGGCTTGAGTACTATTTTCCAAAAAACACAGCTGGCCATAAAAGAAACATCTTCAGAAATTGATTTCTGGACAAAAACATGAACTTTAAAAGAAAATGAGGTTGTAAACAGGAAGCAGTTGAGACCAGTGACAGTTCAAAATGTTAATGTATTGTAATTTAAGTACACCGTCTGGCATTTAGAAGAGTACTCCGCCAATTTAACTTTGCACTCCTGTAACATTATCGGACTCATTTTGTCCGTATGGCTTATTTTACTTAGTTATGTGCCCAGATTTGATTTGTTTTGTTGTGTTCGGCTTGCTTTGTTACTTGATCCTCATTGTTGTTGTTGGGTTTTTTTTATCATTATGTTTTTTATCTATTTGAAAAACTTGAATCATCAATCATGAACAGTTAAAAAAAAAAGATAAAGATTGATGCAGCAGAACCAGGGATATTGTCTTTTTATTCCACATATTCTTCTTCTTCCTTGTCAAAACCTGCCGCCTACATTACCCACAATGCAACTTGACTGCCGACAGTTTGGTCCGAGTATGGAAAGAGAACAGGAGTAGAAGGGTCACTGAACCTCTGTAAGACCATTGACCATTAACCTCTAATAGTTAAGGTTAGGTATTGACCTCAAATAATTAAGGTTAGGTATTGACCTCGAATAGTTAAGGTTCGGCATTGACCTTGTATAGTTAAGGTTAGGTATTGACCTCAAATAGTTAAGGTTAGGCATTGACCTCAAATAGTTAAGGTTAGGCATTGACCTCAAATAGTGAAGGTTAGGCATTGACCTGGAATAGTGAAGGTTAGGCATTGACCTCTAATAGTTAAGGTTAGGCATTGACCTTGAATAGTTAAGGTTAGGCATTGACCTCTAATAGTTAAGGTTAGGATAAGTTGTCGGGCAGCGAGTCCCGCAAGAGTTTTTTCAGATCTCACATCAGATTTCGCTATTTGTGGGCTCCCTTCTAGACACGACCCCATCTTGCTACGTTGATTTGAATGGGAATGTCCGTTCTACTCCTAATTCTATTTCTATGGGTCGGAGATCCGGGTGAGTTATGCTCGTAGTAGTTATGATAATGTAGCTTGGAGCCTTTAGCCTACAGCAGAGATGAGGAGCGGTCTGAAGAGGTCTGGTAAGCTCACTTCTTTCTAACTCCACAACTCCAGATTTGTTTCATTTTCAAACTTGTTGTTTTCAACCAACGCTCAGACTTCTCACAGCTCCCTATGTTGCCACGTAAAGGCATTATACAACTTTTTTTCCCACATATGCGGTAATACTACTAAGACCTGTAAACAGATTTTGATGTGTAAAATCGTTGGCGTTCCCCTTTAATACACTGCATGTCAACCAAAACAATAATAGTACCCTCTGGGAGACATAAATTATGATCCAATTTTCAGTTCCCTGATGCACATCATCACATTTTTAATATACTGTCACGCCCATATTACTCACAGTTAATATGTGTTTTATGAGTGCAGACAGCTGAGACAGTGGTTTTCATCGTGTTATTCTGCACTCTCAGTGTTTATGTGTGTTCAGGACGTTTGTGCTGCTGATGTGGCTGCCCAGTGTCTGAGCTTGGCCGCTGTGTCAAAGCCTGTAGGACAAATGATTAAAACATATGAGAGCATGCTTCAACAGGCTGATACGCTCACTTAACTGAACAGCATGACCTCGACTGTGCCTCAACTGCTGCCCTCCAGTTCCCCCACTAGGCTTTTGGTTACAATCCACAAGGCCAGTGAGACGGGCAGAGCCAAAGACTTAAAGCTGGGCAGACACTGTCCGTTTTTATTCATCTTGTACGCTGTAGTACAAGGCCAGAACCAGCAAACTGAACATTAGCATGGAGCCGCCGGTCAGTTTTTGTCCTGTGACAATTCCTATTAATTTATTCAAACAAAACAACCACGTCCTCAATAATGATGACAGAAAGGGAGAAAGGCAGCGTTACTTTAAAGGGATAGTTTGGGTGTTTTGAAGTGGGGTTGTATGAGGTAATTATCCGTAGTCAGTGTATTACCTACAGTAGATGAAGAAAAGCTCACCTAAAAAACATCTATATCAGTTTAAGTGTACGCTATATTTAGAATATTTTCACCCCTTTACCTTGCCGTCAGACAGCCCTTTCTGACGGGGAACTGAAGCCTTTGTATCCATCTAGGCTCTCACCAAAGCCACCAGACTCCATTGAAAAAACCTGTAATTTTACCTCTCAGAACATGGGAGTTGCTGGTCTACCTCTGCTTCGATTGTTTAGTTTGTTTGTGCTATTGTTTGACTTTGGTGAATCCGACCTAACCAAAGTCACAAAATAATAAAAACAAACTAACTGATCCAGGCAGCGGTAGACCAGCAACTCACGTGTTCTGCGAGGTAAAATTAGTGTTTTTTCCAATGGAGTCTGGTTTCTTGGCGAGAGCATAGATAACGGCTACAGTTACCTGTCGGAAACATAGATTGTATAGCTGTAAACCGGCGAAAATATTCTAAATAGAGCGTACACTTAAACTGATATTTATGTCTTTAGGTGGCCTTTCTTCTAGGTGGTTAAAATATGTTTTGCTGCTGCCCCCATCCACAGCAGTATGTTGTTTTGCTTCGGTGTGGTAACTCCTGTCTGCTTCTCCAAACTGGGGGCGTGCCGACCGTCATCTACTGTAGGTAATACACTGACTATGGATAAGTACCTCATACAACCCCACTTCAAAACACCCAAACTATCACTTTAAGTAACGCTGCCTTTCTCCCTTTCTGTCATCATTATTGAGGACGCGGTTGCAGAAAGTAAGAAAAAAAAATTAAAATATGGAGCCGCTTCCAGATGGCTAGAAGATGCAGACAATATGGTCTCTTCTGCAAGTGAAGTTCAGTTTTATGTCACAGCAGCTTCAGCACATTTAACCACAACATGTAAAATACAACTCCGGTAATATCAAAACAAACTCATCACAGTTTTACAACAGATCTTTTGACAGCAGCCATGTGGGAAATTGGACCGTGGAACTGCTCAGACTGTAAGGCAGCTGAGCAGAAATTCTGACGTGCCAGAAATCCAACCGATGGCAATTAATCAGGCGTCCTGACCTCAAACTGAATGCCCGATTGTAAAATTAGTCGAGGGTGACCAATTCGGGGGCTAAAATCAGGCAGTGTCTGCCCGGCTTGAAAGTCTCCTCCTCATCATCTTCCTGCTCCTCACCGCTTTCTCATTTGAAACCCTTTTATTTCCTCTCATCACTAACAATACTTAAGTATGCAACAAGGTGATAAGCATCACAACACTGGGGCAGGTTAAGGTATGAGGGTGATGTCACATCCAATTCGTTTGGTGTCAAATGTGCATTCAAATTTCCCTTTATGTCTGCTAAAGATCCTGTATAATTACGGTCAAATATCCTTTTGCATTACAGGTATTACACAACTCGTTTGCAGCCTTTGTGAAGGTACATTATGTCGACACACACACACACACACACACACACACACACACACACCGTCTTGCCACAGAGAACACGCCATATCAGTTGTGACAGCTTGTCATTACGGCTCAGCCACACTGATACAGGACTCTGTCGGTGAGCGGCGAAAAAGCCAAATCAGCAACGCAGCAGCCATCAAATCACGTCTCCTGTAATAAATTCACTGCAGACAGAAGTGTATTCATGGGAGCACCTAATTTAAATCTTGATGGCCTTGACCCCCCAACCCCTCAATTAAGTACTCTGGGCTCTATTTTCATGCAGGTGCAAAGCCGACAGAAGAGCAGACGTAGACCTCTCCAAATCACATAAGCCTCTTTTATGTTGTTGACATTTCCCCTCTTTCGCTTTCCCATAAATCTTTAATCTAGAGTACACTTTTAAATGCACATTAAAATACAATTTTATGCAATAAAAGCAAAGTCGATACTGGGTTAGATTAATGGATGATTCTGAACTATAACGTCATCCACAAAATGCTTCAGAGACGCCATCAACTACAGTATTTCGCTTAATTATCACCTCAGAATGCACCCTGAGACCTCGGGACATTTATTTTTTCTTTTGAGAAAAACACAAATAACAGTTTTCTCTAGAAAATTAAAATAATATTTTTGCGCCTGTAAACAGGATTATTATGGGGAGCTGTCATGCAGTTATGTAAATGGCTTAAACAGGCTATTGCTTTTCTCAGTTTTTGTTGTATGGACATTATTGTGCGCATGTTAACAACCCAAATATAACTAACTTAAAGGGGACATGTCATGAAAGACTCACTTTTCCAGTGCCTGTGCACATACAGTATATTTGAGTATCTGGAGTGCCTTCCAACCCACAAACTGTGAAATAAGACAATCTAGTCAGTTTTTTGTTGACTGCCTAGATCAGAAAACATATCAGATTTTCCCCTTCCTATGTCATATATGGCACATTTCCAGTTCAGCTCAGTTCCGTTCAGTTCTTTACACATTAAAACGGTTATTTTTGCGTTTCCATTAGCAAAAGTTGTGGATAGCATCAATAGAACCAGTAAATTTTTGGCACCCCCTTGTGAGTTTCCAAGCTAACTAGAAAGTGGAGTTAAAACACTGCAGACCACTGATTGGTAAGAGAGAATCCTCACTAACATAACACGGGACATCCTGCACAAACCCGCCATTTTTAAATAGCCAAGCTACCGTCAATAGCGACCACAATTTGGCAGCCTGCAAAATTACTACGCCAAACAATTGACGAAGTGCAGACGTTCCTCTGTTTTATAGCCGTTGAAATGTTTTAGCAAGTGTCGCGTTGAAGATGATGTCACGGCAGTTTCTCGTGCCATCGCTTCAGCAATCAGTAAAAGAGTGTGTTTCAGACAGAGAGTGAATACAGGTATATTCACACAGACAGTATGAGATAAAAAAATGTGTTGTTTGAGCATTAAAGCATGTAAACATGTTCTAGTAGAAACCCAAAATACAACCTGAAAATGAGCATGATATCTCCCCTTTAATGCAACCTAGTTAGTAACCTGCAACACTTACTATCTGTAAAGATTGAGAGCATATTAGGATTTCAGTGTCTTATAAAACTTTTTTTTGCCCTTTTAAGTTGATTTGGAACGCTGTATTTTCATATTTTAGGTTATGTAATGTGTAATAACATTAAGGGGAGCTGTATGGTGCCGGCCTACAGTCTCCTCCCGGCCCATTAGGAAAATGTTTGCTTCTTTTAAAGAGGATGAGAGGTATTAAAGTGGCTCGCCACTACTGAAGCCTAACCCAAATCCACCAACCAATGATAAATTCCTCCTGATAACCATGTATTAAGGCCGCGTCATGCCCTACTGTGAGGTGCCATACTTGCACTCACCAAAACTGCAAAAATGAGTCAACAACACTCACCTGCACTTGAAGCCCAAGCTTGAGCATTTTCCCAGTTTCACAATATCAGAAAATTGCATTATCTATTGCGAATGAAAATCAAAATAAACTCACATATAAACAAACAGATCTGCATCTTTTCCGTTGAACAGATACTCATGGAAGTGTATGCAGCTGTACCAGGCCTTACCTGAAACTCAAAGGTCTCGTCAAAGAGTGGGTCGTCCTGGTTCTGAGCAGCGGTGCGTGTCCGCTGTTCAGCGCAGTCAGCTGGTACGCCGTGCAGCTCCAGGACCACGTACGGGTCAATGACTTCTCCCTTAGCCCCTGACCCCTGAGGCTTGGGCAGGTTATGAGCACTGATCACCTGCAAAGAAGAACACAAAGCAGTTGATGTTATGATTCAGTTTGAGTGCAAAAACAAGGAATACTGCAGGGAAATGTAACTGAATGTAACAAAACCCAACAGCAATATTAATATAGTGTCTTCACCTTAATCCGTAGAGTTTGAGCTGGCACTCCTGGCACACAGCCCTGCGTGTGAGCACTGAAATACGACACCTCATCCCTCATTACAGCCGGTCGGAGAACATAACCACACCCTCCGTTCTGTGAGAAGCGTCCTCTGTGAAGGTCCAGCATGGCGCCAGGGGTCTGCTGGTTCAAGGCCACGAGCTGGACCCCTCCTTTCCAGTATCCTTGTGGGTTGGGGTTACTGGAGTCCAGACGCACTGAGCTGGGTCGTACCCTGGTCAGGATGCGCTTGGTGAACATTACAAGGTCCTCTGGGCTCTCGGTGGTCAGGCGCCCGGCCTCTCCCTCGCCCAGGGAGCACAGCGTCCAATAAGGCGGCTCAGGAGGCAGCGGCGTGCTGGGCGAGGAGGGGCTGCTGGGCGGCGACTGCTGCTGAGCATGTTTGTGACTGGCTCTCTGGGCGTAGAAGTTGCGGCTGCCCGTGCGAGCAATCGCCACCAGGTCGGACAGATCTTTGTGGAGGCGCAGCTTCCTGGGTTGAGAGGGTGGAGGCACCACCAAGACCACACCCAGTTCTTCCTCGCCAGGGATGGTCATTCGCCGTCCTGCCAGAGGCCCCCCTCCTCCTATCTCCTCATCCTCCTCAGATATCTCCCCATCAGAGCCATCCTGCTCCGGAGGGAGCTTCTTCCCCACTAATAGGATGCGTCCCTTCAGCTGCTCAGGGGAGGGTAAGGTGGTGACTCGCCCCCCCAGGCTGACATGGAGGGCCTCTGGGGTGTAAAGACGGGAGCCAAACACTTTCTTTAAGTGCTGAGCCATGGTGCGCTGCTGGCCGGGAGAGCAACGCTGGCACAAGTACACCAAGAGCGGGTACTGAGAGGTCAGGAAGGCGTACTTATTGACCACCTCCAGAGCAGAGCGGATAGTGACCGGCGCATGGTGGTGGTGGTGGTGATGGTGGTGGTGATGATGGTGGCGGGGGATATCTGGCCCATAGTCGACCCCAAGGAGAGGCTCCCCCTCTGGGCCGTCAGTCACTCCCAGCTCCACGCAACGACAGCCGGTCTGCAGCGCCTTGATCAACCCGCCGAGGTCGGCTCTGCCGTGGACCTGATCATCCAGCAGGTAGGAGCGGTACGAGGTGCTGAGGAGCAAAATCAACACCATCACTCACATCCAAATAATGTCCTGCTTCTAAACAGTGTTTTATAGTATTAATGACATTTAGTGACAGCTGTAAATATCTTATGAAATGTCAGAGAAGAGGACAAATTATATACTGACACACAAAATAAACAACTTATAAATAATCACTAAACTAATAATCAAATTTAAAGACACATTTCAGCCCAAAATGAAAAATTGAACACTGTCCAAATAATTAAAGCAGTGTGGTACTGTCTCAAAAAATACATATGTATGATGTAATACTGGCACAATATGCCAAATTTAATGAGCATATTTTTTCTCAAATGTTTGTTTTGGTAGCATGCAGGGCGCGGTGAGTAAGCAGAACCATCTGGCAGATGAGCGTACAGCAGCTTTTATTAAAAAAAAGGAAGTGAATTAATTCAGAGATAGTCAGCTATGTATAGAGATTTAATAAAGGGATAGATTGGGTGTTTTGAAGTGGGAATGTATGAGGTACTTATCCATAGTCAGTGTATTAAAACACCTGAACTATCCCTTTAACAAGACAATCATCTGTCTAAAAACTGGAGCTCTCATTTGCAAACACGCCACACGCACCTGATGTAGTAGTGAGACAGAGGCATGTTCATGTCCTGACAAACCCCCAGGTGCTCCGGGTCGAGCAGCTGGCACTCTGGAGACTGCAGGTAGCGGGCGAATCCATCCATACCCAGCAGCCCCCTCTCCTTGCCCTGTGCCGAGGGCTCGCAGCGCCTCAGCAGCTCCCAGCAGCCCTCGGTCGTCGCCAGAGACAAACCCTGCTCCGTCTCCAGGAAGAGGCGGAGGTCCTGAGGGTCCAGACACTCGCGGTCCTTCGACAGCTGCACCAATAAGAAGTAGACGTCAGGCCGGGTGCAGAGCTCGCAGAAGGCCTCGTGGAACTCCTCACGCGTCACGTGGGAGGTCAGCTTCTCCTTGCTGCGCTGGATCTCCTTAAAACGCAGACGCACCTGTGGAGAGAGAGAGAAGAGAGGAGAGTCAGGAGGAGAACGGAAAGTTTATTGAGCGAGAGATGAAGTGAGTTAATTAGTTAGCCAACGTTATGCCTCATTCATTCACTGAAGCTTGATTAAACTTTATCTTTTTTCAATAAGGATATTAAAGTGGCCCATTAAACAACACAATGTATTAATTATTTCTTCTGTCATCTCTTCCTTTCATCTACTTCCTCTCTATCGTTTCATCTTGTTCTCTGCAGTAATCTTCCCTCTCTGATATCATCTCGGTAAAATGTGTCTGAGTTTTTACAGGTAGTCAGCAGTCATGTCACCTGTCTGAGCCGATACAGACGTCTCTCCTCTCTCTATGTTTCCAGGGTAACTCTGTCTCTTTGTTCAGGCAGCAGGTGATACAGGAGGATGAAAGTGAGAGAAGTAACCGACCTCTGTCTAACTGCACTTCAGATGAAATGTTTTTACAGCACATGACATCGTGTTCCTCTGCTTTCTACCAAAAAAAGGTGAATTATATTTAAGCTTTGTCGGTGCGAGACAGCTGGGTATCTGTGATTTGGCTTCATGTGTCTAAAACATGCAGCCAGGTATGCTTTGTTAAATCAACCAATATACAAGTGCTCATTGTGTGAGGACATATGCAGCATTAAAACCTTAAAAAACAGATGAAGGAAGAAAGATTTTCTGTCTTTTTTTGACTTGACATACATCCTTTACATACCATACTACATATATATTGTATGATGCTGACGTTAAATGCCTCTTTAATGTCAAGAGGAGTGATAAAGACTCTTTAATTGTTTTTAAACCTGCAGTAACTGACATACAGTATTATCCATTTTAAGTTGACATGGCGAACTTGTTAGCAAACAGCAAACAACACAGAGTAATATTAAACATTTATTTGGAGTTTTTGGTGACATGATGAATCCAAGTCCAATATTCACCAACTCCTCTGGGAAATATCTGGCACTTTAGCTGCTAAATGCTCCACTATGTTCACCAGCTAGTCTCTAACTGAGTCTGTCTGCTGTTTGCTGCTGAGCAGGTGGTGTACAGTGACTTTTTCTTTAGAGGTTTTAGCGGAAAATAGCTTACTTGCTGCAGCCAAAAACGACACCATGAGAGCGGTGAGAGTGAACCAAAACAGTAAAGTTGCTAAAAACTCTCTATGAAGAGCTGAGGGAACGGCAGAGTCGGGTGATAATTCTCTGTTGGGTTCATCGCGGTGAGCGACCTCCTTCACTTACAAGTAGTAATGTGATTAACAGTTGCTTTGAATATCAAACAGTTGAAATAATTATGCATAAATGCACTTTGGCAACTTGTGATGCACAGCTTTATATCAGCCACCAGTCTAATTTTCATGTCTGCATGTAGGTTTCTATATTTCTATGATTCTATAGACTCCCGCCACCCTCACCTTGGCTTCCTTGATACCGGGGCAGAGTTTACAGATGGTGGCGACGGCCACGTCCTCTGACACGATGCCGTAGCCGTCTTCATCCACCTGGGCGAACTCCGCCGCCAGCCACTCGCTCCTTATCTTCCCTCCCAGGGTGCCATCTACCGCCATGCCCCCTCCTTCACCCAGCCCTCCTACTCCTCCACATCCTCCCCCAGCAGCCCCGATGATTGACGGGTGGGCCAGCAAGTAGCGAAGGCCCGTCACCCAGATGTTGGCCACATCTGCCGACAATGCAACCAAGTCCAGAGACTGTAGGGAGGGACAGATAATAAAGATTACTGGGTGGATGCATGGGAACGCTAACAGGTTGTATAAGACTGTAAGATTATTGATCTTAAAGGATGAAACAACATTAAACCTGGTAGTCGTCCCCGTGTATGATGGAGAAGGCCGCTTCCTCAGCCAGGTGCTCAGAGAGAGGACCGTTGTGGATGAACGTCTCGGTGCTTTTCCCGGTGCGAACCTCTCGGACGCTGGAGACGTCCAGGCGAGCCCGGTCCCCGTCCTTCTTAGACGGCTCCCAGCGTAGGCAGCTGAGGTCGGCGTCCAGCGTGTAGAAACGACAGTAAACCCTAGAGTTGGGCCGGATCTTCTTCAGCTCACACCCGCCCTGCATGAACGCCAAGCAGTCCGCTGCACTGCTCACCTGGGACGTTAAAAATCAACGATTACAATTAGAAAAGTACAACAGAAGTTTTCTTTTTTATCATGTAATTCTAGGATAATAATCTACCTTCTTCTCAGAGGGCATGCTGCTGAAGGACACAGTCTTCTTTCTGCCTCCGCCCACCTTCTGCACCGAGGGATCCTGGGAGAAGACAAAGACAGATGGCCAAGAGGTCAAAACGAGAAGAAGTGTTTCTACATGTTGAGAGGAACAGCCATATAATCAGACTCAAGGAACTGTCTAAAAATACACTCAACACCCCCTTTAGGTAGAGTAGTTAAAAAGATATTATTCTCCAGTTATGCACTTCATTTTGTTGGCTAAATATCTGGGGTTTTTTGGCTGAAAAATACTGGCATATCTTGAATACATCTGTAGTTTTGAGAGGAACTTTATTATTAAAACAAATTAATTTCAGCCCACGTCCTTCGTCAGGATCATCAAACAACATTTATGAAGGAAAAACATGAAACAATGTCATGTACAGTATCAGCCCGTGGTGTATTCACACGCAGATCCTGTGGCCATGAATGACTTTGGACATGCTGTTTTTTTAAACCAATAAATAGATTTGGACGTAGGCGGGTGCTATATTTGGAGCCCATTCAACAGAGAGAGAGAGAGAGAGGGGCTGGAGAGTTCACTATGTGGTGGGAGGTTTTTCCATCTGATGCCTGTAAAGTATGGAATAATAAAAAAAAAAAAAAACTAAAAAGCCATGCAATGCATTAGACATTAGTATTACACAACTTTATTAGAAGAAGTACTGCCTGAAAACTCTATAAAGGTCCCTGTTCAGACACAATCTACATAGAGTTTTGAGAATAAAACAAAAATGCTTCTCTCTCTTCTGAGGAACTTAACATTTCCACCTTTGCAGCAGCGCTGATTCACTTTGATGCTTCAGTTCAATAAAACAGGGTTAGTTACATTATCAATACAAATATAATAGAGCTCCCACAGCCCTGCTGTGTGATTCACTCTTTTTATATTTTACCACACAGACACTGTATCATGTAAATTTTGAAGCATTTCCAGGAATGGACGCTAATATTTCCAAGCACTGGCCCCACGAGCCACCAGGCTAATCAATCGTTTTGGTCTCAGTCTAATGAGATTTCTTTAGTCAATTAGTCGTTTTTTTATGCTTTTTCATAATGAATGACTTATTTCTAAGAAACTTATGAGCACATCTCTGGTAAACACAAGATTTAAAGTGGTGCTTTTGTGTGATTATCTGTCGATTAGTTGCCAAAATCGTCGTGTTAGTCAACTAAGAATTTCTTTGGTCGAGGACAGCCATAGTGGAAATGTGTTTATTTCTGATGTATGCCAAACCTGCCACTGTAAGAGCATATACTGTACATTGAACACCTTTTGGTTGAAAATAAATAAACAGATTTTTGAAAAGAAATGTACAACAGAAGGAGCACTCTGGAAACTATGCAGATGTTTTAATATCACATCCTCAACATTCTTGAGGGTAAACAGGCCTTGGATTGGCTTGGATCTGGATATTTTTTGGACTTCTAGGTGAGTTTCACAGCTTCTTCTTTCACTATGTTGGCACAGACGAGCCGGTCCACTCACTATCCAATCTCCTTCTCTAAATTTGGACAGAATGGCTTTTTTTTTTTTTTTATTTATCGTCATCCTTATTTAGTCTGTTGAGCTGGTTTGCAGGAAAAAGGTTTTCATAAGCGGGATGGAAGCTCTGTGCATGCAGAGGTGTGAGAAGACAAGAGGAACCTTTTCATTTATATCTCAAGAACATTTATGGTGTGAAACTAGAAAACATTTAGCAATTAAGAGTGTTTCAAATGTTAATCTGAGGAAGAAGGTGGTTTCACACAGGCTGTTGTCAGTCTTCCTGAACATCTTGACATCTCATCTTTGGAGCTGAAGTCAATTAGTCAATCAACAGAAAAATTATATTTTGATAATCATTCAAGTAATTTTTAAGTCAAGAATGCCAAAAAGTATATGCTCCAGCTTCTAAGATGTGAATATGTGATGATTTTCTTCATTATTATACTCTGGGACATATTTAATAGGAAAATGCACTGCTGTATTCATTGAGCTTGCAGCCACAATCTCTGTAGTACAGTAGATAAAAGTATGAAACAAATCAAAGCCACATTAAGTAAACACACAGCACTACAAGAGAGAGAGAGAGAGACAGAGCAGGTTGCCGTGGAGATGGCGTTGATAAGGATGTTAATACTGAGGTAAATGCAGCCAAATGTTCAATTAAATGTCTAAACAAACAAAACAAACAAAAAGAAAAGTAAAGTTGCAGTCGCACGAAAAAGGCGTATGAATGAAACGATAATGCAAAAACGTGCAATAAGAACGCCGTTCTTGTTTTAGGTGTGTCATTTGTACACCATGGAGTCTGTATTGACTGCAATGTAAACGTGTAAATATGCTACGCTCAGAGCTAGTGACATAGAATAAAAAGTGAGAAAGATTTTCGACCCAATGACATTGAAACTGCATGTCAATCGAGGTAAAATGTGACACTGACACGCTATCGTCTGGTGGACAGACGGGTCTATTAAATGCTTTGGCGTGATATCAGATTGTGCAGTCTGAAGTGATTTTTACAGTTCATTGATGGTCAAGTTCAAGAGACAAGTGTTCATTAATAAAAGCATATTTGCTTTTTTAGTTATATTGCATATAAGACTATGCTTGATGCACGTTTCTTGCACGAGTCTTTTGTTTTAAATCCCATCTGTGCTGTGTTTCTGCCTCCTCTTCAGAGGTGGTGAATTTTTCCCGCAAAACTGACACTTGCAAATGCGGTGGTGATGCAGTGGAATACATAATCCTCCTCTGTTAACACGTCTCTTCCGGTTATTTGCACGATTCTCCCTTAAATACATATGCAATGAAGAGAGAGGCGCTTAATATCTTTGGTGTCTGGGGTAAATTGTAATGAATTCCTCTAAATTTTCTGACATTTTATAGATCAAACGATAATGAAAATAATCGTTGATTTCAGCCCTAATCTATTATTAGTATTGGTATTTACCAAAAGATATGGTAAAGTTTCTCTTGTCACAGTTAAGCTGTTTGTATAGAAGACTATTACTGTTGCTTTTCTGTACATACACCTGTTTTGTAACCCTGCTTCCCGCCTCTGGCTACCTCCAGCTAGTGACAGATTGATTGGCAGATTCATCTCTGCTTCGGTGAGCAAATGTCAATGTTACTTTAACTTCCATTAACGCTACAGCGCTGGATTTTTACTGATAATAGCTCTTCACTGGTTTGTAATGAGTTGCGATGGTCTTGGCAGAGATGACAGCAGTAATTACATGTTGCGCTGAGTGCAGAGAGTCGGCCACGTCTCCTGTGTGCAGCCCTTTCCCCTGTTACCTCCAGCAGCCAGCAGTGTTTGCTCTTACAGATATACAGTATATATACTGTACTGATGAGGCTGCTTCCCTTCGGTGATAAAAACACCTACATAACACAGCATATACCGACCAACCACAGGAACCACTCACTCTTCTTTATGTTTTTATATGTGTTGTAAGCGCTGGAATAAAACAGGAAGTTGTTGCTGTATGTGAAAAATAATAATAATGATAATAATAATAATTGTAAAACCAACCAATTATTTTCTTTCAAATATTTTTCTTTTACTTCTGACCTCATTAAAACCCAATATGCAGTGGTAACCTTTCTCTTTGACTCAATTTGAAAAAAGTTCAAAGATCCAGAAGCATTGTTATTACACCAAATAAGGAATTATTTCATGTTTTATGTATTATATGTGAACAAAGTGAACAAAGATGTATTCCTTTCACTTCACAGATAAAGAAATGAAGATTTTCCAAAAAGTTTTTCTTTTCAAAAAACAGATATTCCCATTTTGATTTATTTTCTTAAAATCATGCTGAATATCAATCAAACTGGTGTTGGTTTATTCATTGTATATATTATATATTAGCTCTTAGATTCAAATCATCTTATGAACAAAAATTACTCAGATTAATCAATCATATAAATAATCATTAGTTGCAACCCTAATATACTGTAATAGATGTGATAAAAACAATATTAGTTAGGCTGTCAATTGATTAAAATATTTAATCGCGATTAATCGCATGATTGTCCATAGTTAAAAAAAAAGTTCAAAATGTACCTTAAAGGGAGATTTGTCAAGTATTTAATACTCTTATCAACATGGGAGTGGGCAAATATGCTGCTTTATGCAAATGTATGTATATATTTATTATTTGGAATCAATTAACAACACAAAACAATGACAAATATTGTCCAGAAACCCTCACAGGTACTGCATTTAGCATAAAAAGATATGCTCAAATCATAACATGGCAAACTGCAGCCCAACAGGGAACAACAGCTGTCAGTGTGTCAGTGTGCTGACTTGACTATGACTTGCCCCAAAACTGCATGTGATTATAATAAAGTGGGCATGTCTGTAAAGGGGAGACTCGTGGGTACCCATAGAACACATTTTCATTCACATATCTG
>CAKAKR010037337.1:0-23323 GCA_916700685.1 Adelosebastes latens
AGTAGTAGTAGTAGTAGTAGTAGTAGCAGTAGTAGTAGTAGTAGCAGTAGTAGGAGTAGGAGTAGTAGTAGTAGTAGTAGTAGTAGCAGTAGTAGTAGCAGTAGTAGGAGTAGGAGTAGTAGGAGTAGAGAGGCAGGTAACTGATGAGGGGAAGTGGAAACAGGTGAGTCAGGTTAACGAGAGTCAGGTGAGTCAGGTTAACGAGAGTCAGGTGAGTCAGGTTAACGAGAGTCAGGTGAGTCAGGTTAACGAGTCAGGTGAGTCAGGTTAACGAGTCAGGTGAGTCAGCTTATCGAGTCAGGTGAGTCTGGTTAACTTGAGTCAGGTGAGTCAGGTTAACGAGAGTCAGGTGAGTCAGGTTAACTAGAGTCAGGTGAGTCAGGTTAACGAGAGTCAGGTGAGTCAGGTGAACGAGAGTCAGGTGAGTCGGGTTAACTAGAGTCAGGTGAGTCAGGTTAACGAGAGTCAGGTGAGTCAGGTTAACGAGAGTCAGGTGAACGAGAGTCAGGTGAATCAGGTGAACGAGAGACAGGTGAGTGGGACAGGAGGGAAGGTCTGAGGACATCTGGTGGACAGGTGGAGGACATCAGGTATGTCTGAGGAGTTAGAGGAGAGGACATGCTGTAGACAGACAGAGAGACAGACAGACAGAGAGACAGGGTTTCATAGCTAATGGGATCAACGATGGGATCAATCATGGTTGTCATGGTAACTAGATTAGTCTGATTCGGATGCAGGAACAATAACTAATAAACCAGTTAAAGTGAAATATTTCATCATGTTTGTATTAATATCATGAGATATGACTGTAACAAAGAATACAGTGATGAGAACCATTAACCTCAATTTATAATTTATTAACATTTAACATTACAATATGTCACATTTCCAGTGTAATGACATGTATTACATTCTGTAAAAATCAGATGTTAGAGATTCAGGGAGAGGGATGACATGTGATTAGAGAACCATCAGTTCATGTAATTAACTCAAATATTAATTCTACTATGTGACCACGTATACGATGATTTCACCCTCATTCATCTCTGTGATAGCTCTGAAATATTAATAATATTAATGCTCAGTGTAAGACAGTCTGAGAGAGACGTCTGCTCACACAGAAACACATGAGATGTTTTACATTATATCACCGATTATATGACACGTTTATGAGAATAAAATGAAGTCTGAACCATTTCAGCTCCCCGTGCATCTCTAACAATGGACTATATATATATATATGTGGAACATCTGGATCCAGCAGCAGCTGCTGAGGTAATAAAACAGTAGAAGTGATGAGTTCAGGAGGAGGCAGAGATGCTGTTAAACCTGCTCTACAGTTCATTTATCTTCTAGTCAGTTTAATGGTGATGAGGGCGGAGCTACACATCTGCATCGGTAACTACTCATATAGTGTCTATTGTTTTTACTATTTCTTAAATGAACAGTGTGTAACATTTAGGGGCATCTATTAGCAGAAATGGAATATAATATTATTAAGTATGTTTTCTTTAGTGTTTAATCACCTGATAATAAGAATAGTTGTGTTTTCGTTACTTTAGAATGAGACGTTTATATCTACATCTTCTATGGAGGATGGAGCCTGTCAAAATCAAAAATACATAAATAAATACATAAATGACTCGATAAATAAATAAATAACTCATAAAATGTACTAAAAAGAATATTAGAAATAAATGTAGTTATTAATAAATTGATAAGATGTGACATGAATTGATATTTCTGTTTTAATTGACTTATTTATTGATTTATTTATCCTTGTATTAACGTAATTATTTAATCTTTTGTTTGATTTTCCCTTTTATTTATTTATTTATTTATTAACTTTTAAATGTATTTATCTATTTTTGCACTTCTTTTGTATTTCTTTTCTATATACTTATATACGTATTTATTTATCTATTTATGCATTTATTTATTTCGGCATGATTTTCCCTCTGCATTACACCCCTTATTTATTTCCCAAACTTATTTATTTCTGTTTTCTTTTCTTTATGCAAAAGGGGCATTTTTAATTATTATTATTGTTTTTAATTATTATTTTTTTGCAGTTTATTAAGATATCAAATTTGTAAACCAATCCATGAGACAGCTGCATCATAAATCTGAGCTCTGAGTAAAGAGCGTTTAAAGTGGCTCACTTTATATTTATCCAGCGTTACTACTCCGTTGAAGAGTCTGAGAAAGTCTGATAGAAGTTTCACATCATACTGTTTTTACAAGTAGTATTTTATTAACAGGCTTTATTCCTAAAGGTACTCTACAGTGTATATGTACTGTACATGTATACAAGCAGAACTGGGCTGCAGGTGAAATCAGTCTCATACGTCTTCACACTGGTTGCTGATGAAGAGTTTCTGTGATGAAGCTGCAGATCCAGTTCAGTGTTGGCTCGGCTCGGCCTCGGCTCGGCCTCGGCTCGGCCTCCCGCCTCCAGAGTTCATACGGCTGCTCATTTAGGTTCATTATCTGGTGTGAGTGTCCAGATATTCACTCTGTCTGTCTCATTATACTCTGAAATATATCACTGCCTCTAATTCTCCTCCTCCTCTCAGTCTACAGCTTCTTTCCTTTATTGCTTTTATGAGAGAGAGACAATCTGAAGACAAACAAACAGATCAGATATATGAACAATAATTCCTTTATTCCTCCTCATGTCCTGGTTAAAACCACCTCTCTGTATATATGAGAGCGTCCTTTCTGTCCTACCAGCCATCTGATCCTCCTTTAACTGCCAATTACTGAACAGATCTGTGATTTTTAATGAGTGACACTCTCTCACCCTCCATCTGACAGTCTGCCTGTAAAAACACTAATTATATAGTCAGATGCTCTCAGAGAGACTTTACAGTCCAGCATCCTCTCAGCGCAGAGAGAGACTTTACAGTCCAGCATCCTCTCAGCACACAGAGAGACTTTACAGTCCAGCATCCTCTCAGCACAGAGAGACTTTACAGTCCAGCATCCTCTCAGTACAGAGAGAGACTTTACAGTCCAGCATCCTCTCAGCACAGAGAGAGACTTTACAGTCCAGCATCCTCTCAGTGCAGAGAGACTTTACAGTCCAGCATCCTCTCAGCACAGAGAGAGACTTTACAGTCCAGCATCCTTTACAGTCCAGCATCCTCTCAGCACAGAGAGACTTTACAGTCCAGCATCCTGGAGGAGGTTTACAGGGTTTCTCCTCTCTGATCTCGCTGCTCTTTACTGCAGCGGTTCGTTGTCATCGTGCAGTAGTTATAGTAGTTGGTCGTTGGTCGTTCTGTGTTTAAGATCTCAGTTTGAACCAGAAGCTTTAGAGGTTTATTCGGCAGCATCCAGTCCACATGTTGAAGATGAGACTGAAGTCACTTCCTGGACACCGTTAGTGTCCATCTCACTTCTGACAAAAGAAGCTGCTCATGAGACATTTAGTGTGACTTCAGAGAAGGTTTGATTCTGAAAATAAATAATAATAATGAAAAAAAACAAACTATTTAAAACAGTGTCCAATAGGACGGGTGCTGGATAAAATACAATATATATATAATATAAACAATGTAAAATAAAAAAACATATATATTATACATATAATATAAACAACACAAAGCCCAAAAAATAATTAATAATATAAAATGAAATAAAATATGCATAATATAAAATGATAATATAAAAATATGAAAATAATAATAATAATAATAATAATAATAATAATAATAATAATAATAAACAATTTAAAAAGTGTCCAATAGGACGGGTGCTGGATAAAATACAATATATATATATATAATATAAATAATGTAAAATAAAAAAAACATATATATTATACATATAATATAAACAACACAAAGCCCAAAAAATAATTAATAATATAAAATGAAATAAAATATGCATAATATAAAATGATAATATAAAAATATGAAAATAATAATAATAATAATAATAATAATAATAATAATAATAATAATAAACAATTTAAAAAGTGTCCAATAGGACGGGTGCTGGATAAAATACAATATATATATATATAATATAAATAATGTAAAATAAAAAAAACATATATATTATACATATAATATAAACAACACAAAGCCCAAAAAATAATTAATAATATAAAATGAAATAAAATATGCATAATATAAAATGATAATATAAAAATATGAAAATAATAATAATAATAATAATAATAATAATAATAATAATAATAATAAACAATTTAAAAAGTGTCCAATAGGACGGGTGCTGGATAAAATACAATATATATATATATAATATAAATAATGTAAAATAAAAAAAACATATATATTATACATATAATATAAACAACACAAAGCCCAAAAAATAATTAATAATATAAAATGAAATAAAATATGCATAATATAAAATGATAATATAAAAATATGAAAATAATAATAATAATAATAATAATAATAATAATAATAATAATAATAAACAATTTAAAAAGTGTCCAATAGGACGGGTGCTGGATAAAATACAATATATATATATATAATATAAATAATGTAAAATAAAAAAAACATATATATTATACATATAATATAAACAACACAAAGCCCAAAAAATAATTAATAATATAAAATGAAATAAAATATGCATAATATAAAATGATAATATAAAAATATGAAAATAATAATAATAATAATAAACAATTTAAAAACAGTGTCCAATAGGATGGGTGCTGGATAAAATACAATATATATATAATATAAACAGTTTAAAATAAAATAATATATATAACATACATAATATAAACAACATAAAGCCTAAAAAATAATGAATAATATTAAATTAAATTAAATATGCATAATATAAAAATATATTTTTATTATTATTATTATTATTATTATTATTATTATTATTATTATATAAAAAAGTATATTTACATTACTTATACTTTATTTAATATTGTTTATATCACTTTTTTTATTTGGTGTTACTTTACATGTCATCATACTCAACTTAACATGATAACAATTTATAATATGTATATATATATATATATGTATATTATATACTACCTATTAGAGGCTAATCTGTCTATTTATCTGTTATTATAAACTGATTTGTAATTTGTTCCAAACTCTGCAGATCTTTTTTGAAGCTTCTGAGGAAAAATTATTAGAGATTATTAAGGAATTGCTAAAGCGTTAATATGATCTCATAAAGATTTGAATTATAATTATTATTTTGGCTTTTTGATGTCTAATATGTGAACCGTATGAATCAAAAGTAACACATATATAATATTCTGTGAACAGGAACTGGAATGAAAACACACCACATGTCACCTGAACATCATATCAGTGATTGAGGAGCAGCTCGTTCTCAAACAATATACATTAAAACGGAGTCGGCCGCCTTAAAGCAGCTGTAACAGTCTTCAGTCTACAGGTTTCAGACGGTCCACATGGAACCTGGTCTGCAGGGATCCGCTCCTATAAGAGCACTGGTGAGGTCGGCCTCTAAAACCTGCCTCTACACGCTTCAGGAACTTTATTTTGAAACAGGAAAGGTTCCTTCCCCAAACTGTTGACACAATACTATGATCTAAAATATGATTGTATATAGTAATATTAATAAAGACAGGGGAGTGTTCCATGTAGCCTCCAACATCTCTGTTTGATTCAGTGGTTTTTAGTCATCACATCCAGGAAGAGTTCCAGATGATAAATCTCATCTGTCAGCAGAACTCAGACATTTAATCAGAGAACAGACGACCGCAGGAATTCAGATTTCATGTAAATGTAACAGAGAGAAAGAGAAAGAGAGAGAGTCCTGAAGACATCATAATGTAAAGAAACACACACCTGCTCCTCATCAATCTGAAGGCTGCCTCTATAAATCTGATGTCATTTACTATTTGAGTTATTACAGCTCTTCAGCATCACGCAGCAGAACCAGGAGGTAGAAATGAGATTAGAACGACGAACATCTGTTTAGATATAATAGAGCAGAGAGAGAGAATGATTAAAGGTTACAGTCGTCTCTCGCTTTATTAAAACGTCACCGGCGTTGTTCATCTGAGCGCCGTGATGACCTCACTGTGTCGGTACACATGCTATAAACCAGAGATCATCTCTCTGTTCTGCCTGTTTCAGTCTGTTTCTGCTGACGACGTCCAACTAGGAAATTGCCTCCTCTGGCTGCCGCTGCTGCAGGAGATTCATCATTTATGACTTTATTACGCTGTAACAGTAAAAACAGCTGATATATATGAGAGAGGTGGGAGGTCGTTCTGAGACGTCAGAGACACTTCAAGAGGATTTTTAGTCCGTCTGTCCACCACTTTAGTCCTGACTGAAATATCTCAACTACTACTGGATGGATTGCCATCACATTTAGTACCGATAATCATGTTCCCCAGAGGATGAATCCTACTGACTTTTCCTGTAGCATCTAGGGTTTACTGTACATTTCTGTTTTTAAGTCCAATGTCTCAACAATTATTGGATGAGTTGCTGTAAAATTTTGTACCAGCCATAGTTTTCAATTATTCTCAACATCTAGAAGACGGATCGGGACATGTTGAACATTCATGGTCCCCAGAGGATGAACCCTAATGACTTTGGTGATCTACCTGCAAAACATCTGACAACCCGGTCTCACCAAATGGCGTATGAATTACACGGCGAGTCTTTTTGCGTGCAATAAGGCGTGTCATTTCAACGCTGTGTGAATCTGCTCCACTCAGAGGTAGAGACGTAGAATAAAAAGAGAGAGAGACTGCTGATGGAGGAGGGGTCCAACAAACACAGGACTTTAACCAGGAGACCGCTGTTCATGTCGCAAAATGTTGTTACGTTAGTGACGTTTGTGACATGGTTTCTGGATTAATGTTACATTATTTACGTAAATATTTTACTTAGTTTACGTGCTTATTTTAAGCCCAGGCGTGATGTTTTTCCTAACCCTAACTAAGTGGTTTTGTAGCCTAAAGAAAAAACGCAATCGTGACGACCAACGTGGCGTTAAATGACACGCAAAAAGCCTAAAATGCGTTATCATGACACACAAAATGTCGTAAAATGTTGTGCTGTTTGTATATGGCTTCCAGTGAGATCAGGTTAGACATCCCCATCAGCCTCAGCTTTGTGTTTAATGTTAACACGCTAAACTAAGATGGTGAACATGGTAAACATTTAACCTGCTAAACATCTGCATGTTTGCATAGTGTTTTGTTGTTATTATGATTGATGATTGTTAGCATTTAGCTCAGTAGGTAAGTAGGTTGCTACGTATAACAGACCGTTGCTATGTATAACAGACCGTTGCTACGTATAACAGACCGTTGCTATGTATAACAGACTGTTGCTACGTATAACAGACCGTTGCTATGTATAACAGACCGTTGCTACGTATAACAGACCGTTGCTACGTATAAAAGACCGTTGCTATGTATAACAGACCGTTGCTACGTATAACAGACAGTTGCTACGTATAACAGACCGTTGCTACGTATAACAGACCGTTGCTACGTATAAAAGACCGTTGCTACGTATAACAGACCGTTGCTACGTATAACAGACTGTTGCTATGTATAACAGACCGTTGCTATGTATAACAGACCGTTGCTATGGGCGCAGCTCTGATGTCGGACTCTGGAGGACCGTTTTTGTGTCAAATTATAGATTTCTTCAGTAAGTAGCCGTGTAATAAGCGGGATAATGTACAGCTAGGTTTCTTTCAGAACAATGACCCGCTAGCTGTACATTATCTCTTACATAATAAACACATTTGTGATCATATAAAATATGTGAAATATATGAAGATCATAAAATGCAGCTGAAAGCCGTAGGAGAGATCTAGTAAGTGGACCTTGAGTTTTTTTTTAAACTATGATGATATATAGTATTATCATATATCAACTATTTCCAAGGTCAAGAATGAAACAAGCTCAACATGTTTTCATACACATTTATGAATAGTTTTAAAGACGCCTGTGAATGATGTGTATAAACACTTAATACATGATTTATTCATGTATTTGTTCACGTATCATATGATTAAGCTATACTGTGTTATCAACCATTATCTACATTATAATCTGTTTTGCTGAATAGAGGAGGTAGAAGCCCATTAAGTTTTCAGTATGTGACAGTAAAGACCAAACATACTAAACACATGTTTTAAGGAACATGCAGTAAATGTAAATATGCAGCATGGTATGTTATCAGTCGGTCGTGTGTCTGATTAGTAACATTAGTAACGAGACGTTGGGCTCCGTCAGGCGGCTGAACGTTGGCGGCGCTGAGCTGAGTGGACTTGTGACAGGTGGCGTCACTCCTACGCGCCGCCAGTCGCTCCACCAGGCAGCACAGATGGTGCGTAGCGAGCTGTGGACGCCAACAAGTTGTTGCTTTGGAGATACGTTATAACCCCCCCAATCCCCTCTTCACTTATAGCACATCACATGTACGTCTGTAGGAAAGAATGGAGATAATCACAAGCTGTGATATTGTGTTTTATATTTACAACACAAACAGGAAGTGATGATGTTGTGTAAAGACAGAAATCACTGACAACAAAAGGCGTGTCATTAACGTGAGCCAGAGTGCAGTTACAGTAGGAACATTCAGTCTGATGGAGAAACATCTGGATGTTGATTGTAATCTGAGTCTCCGGCAGCTACAACATGCAGTCTGAATGATGCTGTATTGAATCAAAAAATCAATACAAATATCGTGACCTGAAAGCACAACGACAACAGAGTGAAATAGTGTAAACTGATCACATATTGTACATGTTCACTATAAAAGCCTCCTGTCACACACACAATGAGTCGTTCTATAACTGGGGTACGTTTCACATGAACAAAAAAATAAAAAGTTAATGTGCTTTCTAAGGCTGTCTGTGGATTAAAATATTATTTTATCCGTTCAAAATGTACCTTAAAGGGAGATTTGTCAAGTATTTAATCCTCTTATCAACATGGGAGTGGACAAATATGCTGCTTTATGAAAATGAATGTATATATATTTATTATTGTAAATCAATTAACAACACAAAATGACAGATATTGTCAAGAAACCCTCACAGGTACTGCATTTAGCATAAAGATTTAGCATATCCGAAAAAAAAAATTTTTAAAAGTCTGAAAAAGTTTGAAAAATGTCAGAAAATATCAGAAAAAAAGTCAGAAAAATATCCGACAAATGTATGGAAAAAGGTTTTTAAAAAAAGTATGAAAAAAGTACAACAAATATCCAACAAATGTCCGACAACTGTCTGAAAAAAGTAAAAAACAATGTCCGAAAAAGTCTGAAAAATGTCAGAAAAAAAGTCTGAAAAATGTCCGACAAATATATGAGAGAAAAGTTTTTAAAAAAGTCCGACAAATGTCCGAAAAAAGTAAAAAGAAAAAGTCAGAAAAAAAGTCTGAAAAATGTCAGAAAAATTAGCTCAAATCATAACAATTGGGACAAACCATTTTTTAGTTGCAGGGGTTGATGTTCTTTTAGTAACATAGTTGTTTTAAAAAATTTAAATATGAAACAAAATTTTAAAAAATGTATTCTTCTAAAGTATTAAATACTGCAAATAAATAAATAAATAGATAATGCTAAATGTAATGGTTTTAAATCATTATTCTGAAACTAAGACCCACTCAATTGAAAACATATTGCAAAAACTGTCACATTAGGAGCATCATGACAATTTCAAGCTAAATGAAACACAGTGTGCACAAAATGATCTTATAATATGCGTTCCCTTAATCTGTAAAATATGATATTTTAGAAGAAAATATATTATTATCATCAACGGACATGAAATGTACCCCAATTAGAGAATGACTTACACACATTCAGATGACACTGAATACCGAAAAGCAACAGTAAATGGGTCACTGTAAATGTTAAAGAAGTAGTTTGATATTTTGGGAAAAACTTTCATTCACTATCTCGGCAGGAGTTAGATGAGTTAGAAGATCGGTAACACTCTCGCTAACTGACTGTGACTGTATCTTCTCATCTAAATCTGGGCAAGAAAGAAAGAAAAAAAGCATATTTCCCAAAATGTCAAAATGTTCCTCTCAATAATGTCAGTGAATGACAGTTTTACAAAATGCTGGTATGGATCTCATCAGCTTCTCTCTTCTTTATAAAACACAGCGTTAAACCTCCATAAGGTTCAAAACAAGGTATCAACTCCTATGGGCAAATTAAAGGAAGAGTTTGAGATTTTAGGGAATATGCTTATCTGTTTACCCCGGTTTCCTGTCTTTATGCTAAGCTATGCTAAGCTAACTGGCTACTAACTGTAGCTTCACATGGTTTCTATCTCCTCATCTAAGTCTGAGCCAGAGAGGGAATAAGTGTGTTCCCCAAAACATTAAACCATAGAAATAAAATGAGAGTAGAACGGACATTCCCATTCAAATCAACGTAGCAGGACAGTCAGAGCGGCGGCCATTTTTATGCGTACCTTTGCAAAGAATGTAGCGCGCTAACTTCTGTATACACAGGCTTGTGGCAAGTCGCGGACTCACCGGGACTCACTCATGGTCGTGCCTAGAAGATAACTAAGTCAATATTTTATTTACAAAGAGATGCTCCCTCTCAGTGTTCCCTCTCAAAGCAGTGCTATTATTTTACAGGGACTGTAATAAATGCAAATATAGATCCCACTGTTCTGCGATGGTGTGTTCTTTATACTATGACAGTTTTCCTAAAATTAGATTTAAAAAAATCGCAATATATCGTCTTGCTTACAGTATCGGTTTTGCTCCTTATCTGTCTCCGCACATTTGGCGTTGTCGGCAGGATTGGAAGAGATCGCCTCCGCTGTTCCCGGCGTCCTGGACGAACAACACGAACAGTGGCAACCTAAAAAAAGGTAAGCAATATTTTGCTTTATTTTAGGATTAGCGGCGGAGCAACACACTTTACGGGCCCCACTGACATGTGATACCACGTCACCATAACATCACCATAACAACTAACAACAATTGCCATTTTCTTTTTAATTAGTCAAATGACCACAGCAAACAGATCAACATATCCTCATACAACGGTTCGTTATGATATCCTATGAAAAGTCAACTTACGCTCGTTACATGGATACAGGCTTTTCAAAATAAACTCCCCCCGTGGTTTCACATTGGACATAAACAGTCTCCTGAATCTCCTGGTGAAAGTCTGGTGTTTTTTGACCCACCCATCTACCCCGACTTCATCCCTATACGGCGTTTGTTGCTCTTTATACTTCCTGGTTCACAATTCCGTGGATTACAAACTAACTGAATGTCCGTTCTACTCCGATTCTGTTTCTATGGATTGAACAACTCCTTTAAGTCTGGTTTCACTGTAAAGAGTCCGGTCTGTGTTTACAGGATCATATTTGTCCGTGTGTAGATTGACAGACTAACTGTAATAATAATATGAATCTTTGTCAGCTGTCTTGTCATTATTAGCAATAAGTTGTATTTCAGCAAACAATGAAATTATGGGCACAGTTGTATTAACGGACCTAACGCCAAAATCACACCTGGCGAAGTGTTTCTGCGTCCGGAAGCTGTGTTCATGTGTTTCAGGCGGGACGAAATTCTTTCTAACACAGGTCAACAGGTCAACAGACCTGTTTCCTGATTGGCTGCAGGTCCTCTCTGGCCGCGCTTCGTCGCTAAAAGTTGACCTTTTCCCAACTTTTGTTTGGCTACACTTTGCCGCAGAATCAAACGGCCGCAGCTCGCCACCGCAGCTTTTCATAGACATTGCATGGCAGCTCGCCGCAGGACCCACTTTGCTGCTACTCTGGTGTGAATTCGGCGTATATTCTTTTTAGTCTTTTTGACATCCAACACCTCATAGAGTCAGTGCCTCTCAACCGACGAGATACGACGTCTCAGCTCAGAGCCGTCACAGAACATAAAGTCTTTGTAAAACATGTTACTGTGATGTGCATAAACAGATTCTCTCCGTCTGAGAGTCTACGATAAAAAACAGTTTTCACCATATGAAGTTCTTCACATAAAGAAGTCATTAGTGCCACACAGGTAGACGGAGGTGGTCGGTGCTCTAGTTGACGTAGTAAAGCCAGTAGATGAGGTTGAAGAGGGAGAAGCTGAAGGGGAAAATAATCCGTGACATCCTGTCGATGGCGTTCACGTCGGTGAGGTCTGGGATTTTGATCTTGAGCTGCGACGATCGTCTCTGCAGACGACTCTTCTTCAGATGTGCGTTCCTGTCCAGACTGAGGTGGCCTGGCTCCGGCGGCGTGCTCGGCTTCCTGTACTGGACCCCCGCGTTGTCGAACATCATGGAGGAGGAGGAGTTGCGCGTCTCTCTCACCGTGGTCGTGATCTCGTTGCCTCCCACCTCGTTGTGGATCTCCAAGGTCATCAGCAGAATGTTCCCCTGGGAGTCGACCTGTAGAACGACAGACAGGAGCGCCGTTAGAGGAACGGGCTGCGGTGACTGATGACACGTGTGCAGCACGCGTCAGGCCGCGGCGGCGCCGCTGCCGTCTGACAGATTACAGCCCGGGACACAGAGAGCGGCCTTCAGCACCGGGGCTGCTGTCCCAAAGTTAAATCACTGCTCACAAATCAGCTCAAGGTTGGATGACGGGAACATTCATCCATCATCCAGTACAGGGACCAACATGGACACGGTCACATAACAACGTGGTTACAGGACACGACAGGAAGTGACACGGTGAATATTTATCTTCTTATTGTATAAAATATGTGAACACGTTGAGATCCACCTCAGACCTCATGGAGATGATAGAAAAACATGCTCACGTCTGAAGGTCTTTGCACACAAAGTATTTTTCGTCTGAAATTGTTGCACATTTAAAAATAAATACGACCTCACGTTGAGCCTCATGATGCAGGAAACACTCGGACCAACAGATCCGGTCTAAAGTGGCTTGTACGAGTGATGTAGGAGAACGTTATTATTGTATGTATTAAGTCAGTGTTCATTTTGGCAGCTATTTTAGATTTAGTCTTAGTCTCAAGACTAAAATGCTGATTAGTTTTAGTCACATTTTAGTCATTTTTATCCTTCATAGTTTTAGTCGACGATAACTCAAAACGTTTTAGTCATTACAGTAGCACAATTGTCAGGATTGAGGTCTGAGACAAGAAGGACGGAGACGGACTGAGCATTTATGATCATAATAGGGGGGTTTATTTGCATTAACTTGTACAGGATAAAGACAATGAAACACCACAGAGGAACGTAAAGGGGAGTACAGGTTGAGATGTGATGGAGACGGAGACGGAGACGGAGACGGCTGTTTGAGATGTGATGGAGACGGAGATGGAGACGGCTGGTAGAGATGTGATTAATTGATTAATGCTCTTTTGGTTAATATGAGGAAGTCAAACTTTGCCTCGCAGCAGCAGCAGCAAAGTTTGACAGATGTGAAAACATCAGGCCGTGACAGACACTCACCCGCCGTGAGTGGCGACGCCCTTGTACCTGATTGGACAGTTTAACGGACGAAGACCTGCAATTGGCTCCTTCCAGGAGGGACTAACCAGAGAGACACAGACAGAGAGCTGTTTGACTGGATCAGTCCAGTGTTGACAGTTCATTACATAGAATTATACCATGGGTTTGGAGAACTGCTCCACACGATAAACAACCTCATGTACAGTCACGTCCAACTCGTCAAATACGGCAGCTTGGTCAGCGGCCCTACGCGTCAAACTATGATGCTCCACGTAGCCCTCTAGCGTGCGTAATTATGAATCCCTCTAGTTGTCTTAGTACGACCCGCCCTGTGTAGTCAGTGAGGTTGAGGTCAATGCCATTGATTGAGGTGGTTAGGGTCAGGATAGCCCATTGGTTAGGACATGAACAAATGGAGTTACCGGTACCTAGAGATGTTCCGATACCATTCTGCATGATAAAAAAATAGTTGTTATTATTATCATTATTATTATGTAAGTGATAATGTACAGCGAGATGTTAGCTGTACATTATCCTGCTTATTACACGGCTACTTACTGAAGAAATCAATATTTTGACACAAAAACGGTCATCCAGAGTCCGACATCAGAGCTGCGCCCATAGCAACGGTCTGTTATAAAGAATAACAGGCCGCATAACGCCGTGATTAACCAATCAGAATTGAGTATTCAACACAGCCGTGTAATATTATTATCTAACAGCTGTTTACTACTGACCATGTATGGATTTGATATGATCTTTGTTGTATAGCCCGGCTCAGGTTAAACCCTGTAAAACATGCTGCACTGTTGTTGTTTGCTATCGTCTCGTGACAAACTACCTGCAACCAGTTCTTCTTCTTCTCTGCTCTAAAACAGTAGTAGTAGTGGCAGCTATGATACCTCCAGGGTGACAGCACAGTGAAGGCTGCTGAATTGGAGCAAAGAAGAATTGATTTCCGGTTAAACAAGTAGATTGTTTTCTAAGTTAATAACTGAAGGTATGGGATCGATGCATGGACTGGCGTACTCGCCGATACCTGGGACTGAATTTTGGGCAGTATGGGACGAAACAACTCTAAAAATGAGGCTAAATTGCGATCCAGTTTGTTAAAAAGTGACGGAAAACGTCCGTATGTGACGAGTTTGGACTGAGAGCGTGTTGGTTCAGAACATGTTAACAGTCTGATCTGCTCATGTTGGTTCCTCTTATCGGAGGAGTGAAGGTTGACGTTGCATCGCTGTGATCCACAGTGACTAACTGGGATATTTCTAAATGAAATGCTCAACTCAGAGCCCGACAATAAAGACTTTACTGACGTTAAACCTTAAACCTTAACTCTTAAACCAGGGTGTTCCATTGTTCTGAACCTCCCGGTCTGGAACTGGATTCTCACCTTGGGTCCATCGAACTTGTCCCGGTCATCGTTGGCCTTCTGGGCCTTCTCAGCCAGTCTCTTCTGCATCTGAGGACCTCGTCCGAAGAAGATGTAGTTGACGAAGGCGTACTCCAGCAGAGCGAGGAAGACGAAGACGAAGCAGCCCATCAGGTACATGTCTATGGCTTTGACGTACGGGATCTTCGGCAGCGTCTCTCTCAGGTGGGTGTTGATGGTTGTCATGGTGAGGACGGTGGTGATCCCTGGAGGGAAATACAGATGCAGTTTGTCAGAGGACGACTTCCTGAACCAAAGAGTTTCTTTAATTAAACTTGAATTAAAAATCCATTAGTGCAGCATTACAGGAGCTAAATGACGGTAAACTCATCAGAGTGATATTAACTCATTAAGAGACAACACCGTCTCACCGTGAGACATTCTCATCAGGCGCCGGTCCAAACATTGTTATTATAACGTACGTTAAAACGCTCCTGGATTCCTCTTCTTGGTAAGCAGAAAACGCTCCACTATATACAGTATACATGTGCCTATATCAGCTCATGTAGTGAAGTGAACACACTCAGCAGATCCACAGTAAACAGCAGTGTAGTAATTCACTTCCTGATGTGCTCCATCACCATTAGAACTGTGTTGTTTGTGTGTCTCGTGGACGGCTCAGCGACCTGGACGCCGGCTCTATTTCTGTCGACTCAGACTTACATAATTAAACCACAAAGTGTTGCTCCGTACAGAGCTGTATATGTGAGGGGGTGTTAGGAGCTCTGAGGGTTTATGGGATAGATTTCTGCAGAACAGGAGGAGGAGCGAGAATATAAACTCTCTCAGAGCTCCGAAAATATTCTTCCTGTTGTCTTTGTCATCAGTTAAAGGTGCAGGGACACGTTAGGAAACGATAATCGTAGCTATATCTACTAAAAGTAATGCGCTGTAATTCATATATAACCCACAAAATCAACTTGCATTTAATCACGTAATCGTGAACCAGGAAGTATAAAGAGGGGAGGAGGTCAGGGTGGATTGATGGGTCTAAAAACACCAGACTTTCACCAGGAGACCTCTATTGGTGCCCCGTGTGAGGCAAGAAGTCAACGTTGATTTATTTGTCACGTAACTTCTGTACTAATGTAATGCAAAACCATGATCTTTTCCCTAAACCTGACTATTTTTTTTGCCTAAACAGCAGCAGCTTGGGCCGGTGCGTGTTGCTGGACATTCGTCGTCGTAACAACGATCTTTTCCTAAACCTAACGAAGTTGTTTTCTGTGAAGACGTAACTTTATGTTGGAAAGACTGTGTGCATGTAATGAATGGAAACTGACACGTGTTGCTGGACAGTCGTAAGAAAACGCACAAAAAATGAAGAATAATAATAAACGTCAAAAACAGAGACGCTTATAAAGTGATTGGAGATAAACTGGAGGAGAAGAGATTCACAGATCAGAGACGAGTCAAAGGAGAAAACCTTCGACAGAAAGATAACAAAGTCTGTGATTCTCTGCAGAGAAGAGGCCGCTCTGGAGACGGAAAATAGAGATTCACTCCTTCGTACACGCCCCTCAGCAACTTCATGTTTTTATTTGGTCCACTTTAATTTGTGCACAGTGAAACCGAACCAGACTAAATAAAAAACGAACCAAAATGATCAGTTTCACTCTGATTGGGACTAAAACAGACTATTAAAACTTGGACAGGTCTGTTTATGTCCTCTGCAGGCCGACAACATCCCACCTCTCATATTACATATATATCATATCATCCTCTCAGGTTGCAGCGCCGTAAATTACATGAACCTGACGTGATGTTCCAACAAACGCTCAATCAGCTGTAGAACGTCTCTGAGAGGAAGAGAGGCATCAATCATTAATGTACCTCACATCCTGTAACATCACGGTCACAGTTATCTATTAACAACTTACTCATTACCTCCCAATAACATGTCATCTCTGTCTTTCTGTTTTGAATGTGTCCGTTACTACCTGTGTAGTGACACGGTGAACAGGGAGAGTAAAGCTGCTTTAAGTGTTTATGAAAGAGAGGGAAGTAAAAGAGGAGATGCAAAGTCACATTCTGAAGAGAAAAGCAGGAAAATGAGCCTCCTCTGTTAGCTGAACATCAAAGTTGTAAAGTGTTGTTGTCACTGCTGATGTCACAGTAATCTCTCAGTGTTTCTCTGTGATCGTTCTTCTCCTGTTTCTCCTCTCAGAGCTCCTCTCTGTGTCTCATTAGTTTCAACTGATTGCAGCTGATCCTGAAACACACCTGATCTCACTGAACTGGACCGAGACGATCAGTGAGCTGCACACTGAGGACACGTCAGCTGAAACATTACTGCTTATTATTCTGCATGTAAATGAATAAATATACAACTAATAAAAGATCCAACAGATTTAAAACACACCTTCAGATGTGTTCAAATTACACCTCATCTGATAAAATGTAAAACTTTGTTTTAGAGAATGATGATATATAAAATATTGATCATCTTATATCTTTTAAACAGCTGTGATCACAATGAGCATGACAGAACGGTAACCATTTGAATGCAGACTGGCTCTTGAAAGCGGGAAAATACATTTTTGTAATGGAAGTTTAGGATAGTAACACACAAAGTGTACTGCACCACTAAAATAAACTAAAATAGTGTATTTGTGTGACACTCGATAACTCATATATCAGTTACTGTTTAGCAGAAGAAAAGGTACAATTAAAGTCAAAATAAAATGTATTTATATCTGAATATTTAGCAGGTTGACTATCACTGTCTCTCTCTAAGGTTTATGTTCATTAGTTGATACCAGTCCAGCTAACACTGTAGTTTGCTGAGATGGCATATAATATTATTTATTTTTTTACAAATTAATATGTTGAATTTGTTTTCAGGAAAAGCGAACCAAACCCTGAATCTGTAGCATCACATCTTACATATTTGATTTTTTAAGGATCCAAAGTTTTGTTTTGTTTTGTTCCTTGATTCACAGTAAATACACCTGCAGCCACATTTAGGTTTCATAATTAAATCTCTGAGGAGCTGCAGAGTCTCCACTATGATGACATCTGAGGCCCCGTTCACACCTGGAACTTCCATTAGGAAAGAGACATCTGTAACTCAGAGGATCATTTATTTTATATAGTATGAACACTCTAATAGTCCTGATTTCAATCATTAGGTCCTAAAAGTTATAAAACACACTAACAGCTGAATCCAGAGTTATTTCCTTCCTCCGTTCATGTGAGTGAACTCACACTATGAAACACAGAAGACATGTGACTGAAGGTGAGACTCCAGATCTACCTGCTGCAGACACATCGTACCTAACGCCACTCTGGCAGCCGAGGCGTCGTAGTTGATCCAGAAGGAGACCCAGGACAGGATGGTGATGAGGATGGACGGCATGTACGTCTGCAGGATGAAGTATCCGATGTTCCGCTTCAGCTTGAAGCTCAGAGACAGTCGAGGGTAGGCACCTGTAGGAGGAGAGGAAGAAGAAAAGGAAGAGGAGGAAGAGGAAGAGGAAGAGGAAGAAGAAGAAGAAGAAGAAGAAGAAGGAGAAGAAGAAGATGAAGGAGAAGAAGAACAAGAAGAAGAAGAAGAAGAAGTAGAAGAACAAGAACAAGAACAAGAAGAAGAAGAAGAGGAAGAAGGAGAAGAAGAAGCAGAAGAGGAAGAAGAGGAAGAAGAGGACGAAGAAGAAGAAGGAGGAGAAGAACAAGAAGAAGAACAAGAAGAAGAAGAAGAAGAAGGAGAAGAAGAAGAAGAAGAAGAAGAAGAAGAAGAAGAAGAAGAAGAAGAAGAAGAAGAGGAAGAAGCAGAAGCAGAAGAAGAAGCAGAAGAGGAAGAAGAGGAAGAAGAAGCCTCTTTAAGCCAAAAGCAACGAGGGGATGTCTGGCACTTTGTTTTGGTTCCTATGGCGATGGGCTCATCACCATGGAAACAAGAAGCAAGCCTGGTTCAAATTGCAAATCATCATACGTAGCCTTGAGACTGTCTGTGTGCAAACACCACAACACAGACCAGAATACTCTGTTTACACAAACACACCATGTTAAAGGAATAGTCTGAATCTTTGGGAAATATTCACTTTCTTGTTGAGAGTTAGATGAGATGATAAATATGAAGCTGTTATCGACGCTGTCTTCAAAGCCACCAGACTCCATTCACAGAACGAGTCATTTAGAGTGAACTCACCGGTGGAAAAGACGACGTTCCTGGAAACCAGTTTGTAGTCGACGATGGAGAACTGAGGCAGCTCGATGCGTGTCACCCCGGTTACCGCCGTGTCGCCTCCTTTCCAGTAGAACTCGATATCGTCTGTCGTGTAACCGTCTGCAGAAACAAGGAGAGGTGGGATTAGTTGGAGGGCTAAATCACATGATTGTCTATAGTTAATCAGGATTAATCATACATTTTTTATCTGTTCAAAATGAACCTTAAAGGGAGATTAGACAAGTATTTAATACTCTTATCAACATGGGAGTGGACAAATATGCTGCTTTATGTAAATGTATGTTTATATTTATTATTGTAAATCAATGAACAACACAAAACAATGACAGATATTGTCCAGAAACCCTCACAGGTACTGCATTTAGCATAAAGATTTAGCATGTCCAAAAAAACTCCAATAAATGTTTAAAAAAAGAAAAGTCTGAAAAAATGTCCGAAAAATGTCTGAAAAAAAGTTTTTAAAAAATGACTGAAAAATGTCCGAAAAAAGTACGACAAATATCCAACAAATGTCCGAAAAAAAGTAAAAACAAATTTCTGACAAATGTCCGAAGAAAGTTTAAGAAATGTCCGAAAAATGGCAAAAAAAAGTTTGAAAAAAGTCAGAAAAATGTCCGACAAATGTCTGAAAAATATCAACAAAAAAAAGTTTTTAAAAGGTCTGAAAAAAGTTTGAAAAAATGTCCAAAAATATGTCAGAATAATATCCTTAAAAAGGTCTGAAAAATGTCCGACAAATGTATGAAAAAAAGTATGTGATTATCATAAAGTGGGCATGTCTGTAAAGGGGAGACTCGTGGGTACCCATAGAACCCATTTACATTCACTGATCTGGAGGTCAGAGGTCAAGGGACCCCTTTGAAAATGGACATGACAGTTTTTCCTCTCCAACATTTAGTGTAAGTTTGGAGCGTTATTTAACCTCCTTCATGAGCAGCTAGTCTGACATGGTTGGTACTGATGGATTCAGCAGGTTTTATAGTTTACTATGATGCCAGTATCTTCACTCTAGCTTTAGTGGCATTAAAACAAATTTGCGTTAATGAAATCTGGGGTCTAATAGCTCTAGTTGATTTACAGGCTGTGGTTGTATGAGATGTAAATCTTCTTGACGTGTGTCGCTGCAGACAGACTTACACCACATGTATGAGATCCATAATACGGCAGCACAGACAGTTAAACATGTCAACAGACTGATGAAGGTGGACTGATCATCTCTGTGTGGATAGAAGCAGCAGCAGCTCTAACTGAGAGGGTTAAACCGGCGATCTCACTGAGATACGACAGCTTCATAAATCTACAGCGATACAGCCGTCGCTGCAGTTTCTGTCTCCACCAGATGATGAGTGTGAGGAGGTTTTATTTTATGGGAATCATATTTTTTTAAGGGATGAAACAGTCGAGCAAAGACGTGAGGCTGAAACTCACAGCTCTCTATCTCCAGAGTGCAGTTCTGCTCGTCCAGCGGGTATCTCCTCAGGTCCATCATGCAGGCCGCTGTCGTCGTGATCCTGAACCAACACAAAACCACAACAGAGGTTTACTGAGGTCACCTGGTATGAAGACACATTATCAGAGAGGGAGATTCATAGAGATGTGCACAACTCATTTCAAACAGAACCAATCATCACAGAGAGACACAAACATCCCGGCGATGCGTTGACGTTCATTATTATCAGTTTGAGTCAGACTCTCTCAGTTACTGCTAACGGCTGCTAACTCCAGGCTTTTTCCTCCCAGCTGTTATACTGAGAAGATTGGAGATCTCTGATATATGAGCTGATGTGAGAGCTGATGTATTAGTGTTAAGTTGGGAGAATTGCAGCTTAAATGGCTTCAACAGAACAAATACAACAGCCTCTTTATGTGTCTCGGGCTGATCGGATGGCGACGTGACGGCCGGAAAGCATCGAGGAAATGAAACCAATAACATCAGAGATGGATTGATGGTGTTAAAAATGTGTAAATACATCCGTTTCATGTGATGTTAACAGTCTGTGAGGGACAGGAAGTGATCCAATCAGACCGAGTCTCTCTCTCTAACAGCTAATGGAGATGCAGATACAGTTTCAGTCAGTGTTGATAAAAGTGTAAACAGGCCTTTAGCTGCAATCAGTGCTGAAATTAAATTAAATTAAATTAAATTAGATTAAATTAAATTAAATTAAATTAAATTAAATTAAATTAAATTAAAGCAGACTAAAAACATTTCACAAGCCTTTAGTTGTGTTTATTGTGTGGTTAACCAGCTCAGTCGCACAGCAGTTTGTGAAAAAGTCACAAAATTGAATGTATTGATTTGTGTACATAGACACAAATTTCCCTTTTTTTTCGTGATGATCAACATGAAATCAATATAATCCATGTAATCGTGAACCAGGAAGCGTAAAGAGCGGTGAACGGCGTGTAGCGAGGAGGTCGGGGTGGATTGGTGGGTCTAAAAACAGACTGTCACCAGGAGACCACTATTGGTGCCCCGTGTGAGGCCAGACTTTCACCAGGAGACCACTATTGGTGCCCCGTGTGAGGCCAGAAGTCAACGTTGATTTATTTGTAACTTCTGTTCTTCAGTTACAGAACTTCTAGAGTTATTTTAACCCAAACCATCATCTTTTCCTAAACCTAAACCTAAACTAAGGAGTTTTATTTTGAAAAGACAGAATAAATGAATAAATAAATGATTTGTTAAATAGATAAATATGTCATTAAATGCAGCAAAAATAATATTAAAAATAAATGTAGTCACTAATTAATTGATAAATTGTGTTGATAATTCTGTTTTAATTTACTTCTTTATTTAATTATCTTTGTATTTATTCCCTTATTTATTTACTCTTCTGTTTAATATTATATATATATATATATATATATATATATATATATATATATATATATATTTCCCTTTTATTTATTTATTTATTTATGTATGCATCTATTTTTGTTGATTTTTAAATGCATTTATTTATTTTTGCATTTTTACTTAATTTATTTATGCATTTATTTTTCTATTTATTTTTAAATGTATGTATTTATTCATGTATTTATGCATTTATTTATTCCTGCATGATTTTCCTTTTGCATTTCACCCCTCATTTATTTCCCAAAATTATTTATTTCTGTATTCTTTTCTTTTTACATTTCATTATGCATTTCTGCCTCATTATGCAAATGAGGAGGCTGTCATTCAACATGTGTCATTATGGGGTCAGAGTATACGCTAGCTATCAATTTATGTCCCATTTTATCAATTAATTAATGGCTATATTTATTTTTAATATTATTTTTGCTTCATTTAATGACATATTTATCGAGTCTTTTATTTATTGATTAATATATATGTTTGATTTGGTTCCGTCCTCCATAGAACACGGAGCAGGTTCTGAGTTTCATTACCTGAGGAACAGTTAATGCATTGAGGTAAATAAAGGTCCCGGCCACTATTTGAGCATTTCTCACCTGAGTCCGTAGAGGACGGTGCCGTCCGGGTGGAGTCGGATCATTCGGTTCTTGACGGTGACACCGTGAACGAAGGACTTCTTGTCGTTGAGGAAGTATGTGTCGGGGACCCACAGCTGGTCTGCTACTCGGTTGTCCAGCGTCAGGTTGAGAGGGATCCCAGCGTAGGCCAGCCTCTTATCCCTCCAGTACTGCTGGAAGTACATCGTCAGCGTGTAGTCCTGAGGGCAAGAAAACATCAAGTATCATGTATTAATATACTCAACAAGAAATACTGTAGGAGACAGAGAAATGAAATTATACTACATGGCAGATACAGTATTTAGTTCCAGACGTTAGTAACTTCTTCAGGCCGGCGTTGCCGACAGTACCAACAGTATTTGTACTGTGTTTTCAGTGAAGTACCAGCAGTATTTGTACTGTGTTTTCAGTGAAGTACCAGCAGTATTTGTACTGTTTTTTCAGTGAAGTACCAGCAGTATTTGTACTGTGTTTTCAGTGAAGTACCAGCAGTATTTGTACTGTTTTTTCAGTGAAGTACCAGCAGTATTTGTACTGTGTTTTCAGTGAAGTACCAGCAGTATTTGTACTGTGTTTTCAGTGAAGTACCAGCAGTATCTGTACTGTGTTTTCAGTGAAGTACCAGCATTATAGTAACTGTGTTTTCAGTGAAGTACCAGCAGTATTTGTACTGTGTTTTCAGTGAAGTACCAGCAGTATTTGTACTGTGTTTTCAGTGAAGTACCAGCAGTATCTGCACTGTGTTTTCAGTGAAGTACCAGCAGTATTTGTACTGTGTTTTCAGTGAAGTACCAGCAGTAT